>BQKZ01001138.1:89696-102723 GCA_036244855.1 Temnopleurus reevesii | reverse complement strand
GACTTGGGTTAGTTCCTGCCTGTGGGTTCGAAGCCTGGTCGCATACCGTCTTTCGGATGGAGACGTTAAGATGGCGATCCTCTTTCTCTCTACTTCTTCTGGCGTAAATATTCAAATTTGAATGATACAAGCCTCTAAACTACATCCTTTCCTTTCCTTTTATGGACGAGGTGATAATTAGACGAACTAATGTTAGACAAACTGCCGATAGACTAACCGGTAATTGGACCAAATGATGTTGGACAATCTGATGATTGGACAAAGTGACACTAGACAAAGTGGTAATTGGACGAAGTAGAACTAGACCACATGATGATTGGACGAATAGGCAATGGGACAAAATGAAGATGGACCATATGGTTATTGGACGAAATGGCTATTGGACGAAATGTTTATAGGCGAAGTAATGTTGGACGAAACGTGTTTGAACGAAATGGTCATTGGACGAGATGGCATTGGACGAGATGGCAATTTACCCGTTATTTAGCCGGGCGTATTAGAGTTGGGGAAGAGATAAAGATGATTCAAGAAAAAGGTGTATGGTGGTTTTACATCTCTACAAAGCGAACTGTAGTGTGAGCGTAGCCCAGCTTTATTTGGGGATTGTACAGCTGGAATTGGGGTGCGGGCAGAGATCTAGATGATACAAGAAAAAGCTGTATATGGAACAGTAAAAGACATCTCAGCCCTAGACTATGTCCAGGAGGTTAATATGGATTCATGCATCTCTATTCATGTCACCCTTTTTGGATCCCTTCAGTTATTTCATAGGTCCATGGATGTCAAATATCTATCTCATGCTATTGGACCCCTTACCATGGACAATTCTCTTGTTTGAGGAGACCTCTTGGGTGAATTTCAGCTGTAACAAAGAAGCTCAAATGCACATTTTGAGTTTTATAATATGTAGATAATAATTTCATTTCTTGATGTAGATATTGATGAGAAGAGTTCAAGGGATTTTCTTAGAAGATGTGCTTACTTAATTCTGCAATAACTTTGTGATGATTTCCTCATAGACATGGATTTTGAATAAAGAAGATAACAGCTGGCATCTTTTTTTGATTGTTTTCTTGCTCTTGTATATTCAAATTGATTTCTCGTCCGACAAACTTAATATCTCGCTGAATGAAGACCCGGTATTCATATTAGAATGTTGAAAGTTTGAAGGATCACGGATGAATGATAGTTGGAAATTAGAATTTTTTTAAATTTTATTAATTTATAGAATGAGAAAAACTGACCAGGAAACATTAGAATACGAAAATTGAGCAAAGAAATTGGGGCTCCATCGGGATTCGAACCCTGGTAGATAATAATTGAAATAATTGTTACCTTATCCCAACTTGAATAAACACTGATTGACAGTGCATCTCCAAGATGCTGTAACAAAATCCAGAGGCATACTCTGGTAGGAATCAAATCCACGATCTCCTGATGACTCAACGGATACGGTACCTTACCACTAGACCACCGGGAAACGATGACTGTGGCTTAGGCGGGCTTGATTCATATAATAGCAGCAGGTACTGTGTAAATATCAATTGATTGGAAATAAAGATGTGAAAAACGCAAAGCTTGGGTGTGCTTAAATTTGAATTCCTTTTCTTACAGTATTCCTCTGTGTGCACTCATCAACCAACATCTCACTCTGTTGGCCGGCAAGTTCAGGGCGACCAAGTTCCTCCGGAGTATATCGACGACCTGCATACCCAACTACCCAGATAAGAACCTGCCAACGATATTTGTGTACTTTGAAGGAGATATGAAGACGCAGTTCGTAGGGCCTTTAGAGTTTGGTGGAATGAACCTGACTGTAGATGGTACGTACGACTCTTAGAATTGTCAACTGTTGTGGAATATACATGTATACTGTATAAGCTGAAATTTTCGCGTTGGATTTATTTACGTAAATTTCGCGGTCTTAATCTTGCCAAAAATTTTCACTCGGTATGATGCATGTTCGTATGCTTACAAACACTGTCAAAAACGTGTGATATAACATGCTCTAATGGAAATTGTAAGAGATAGGAGCTGTCAAGACTTCCATAAGGGAGACACCAAAACGTGAAAACAACAACTCATTAATGTGCAAAAATGTCTGAAATTCAATGAATTCATTAAAATTCATGTACGCGAAAATATTGGCTTTTACACTGAAGTAAAGACAAATTATTATGATCAGCATTCAATGCCCCCCCCCCCTATTCTTCCATTTCTCAACCTTATCTCCTCTCTCTCTCAATCTCACAGAATTGGAATGGAAATTGTCAGAGATAGGAGCAGTCAAGACTTCCATGAAAGAGCCGCCCAAACCTCAACTCAGAAACACGCTTAACATCTTCTCAGGGCGGAGCCAGAAAGCCGACGATTCAGATGATGATGATTACTGAAATATTTGAGTACTGTCTGAAGCATTCACCGTTAGTAGGACAATGAATAGAAGGGTTCATGGTACATTAAAAGAAGAGTCTTCTCTAAAAATAATATTTCTTCAACAGAGGTAGAATATTTTAATAAAATGAACAGAACAAAAAAAAAGGTTTGACAAAAATTAGACAAATGATAAGAAAGCTATGAATCTTTAAATATTTACACAAATTAGCAACTGATGATGTCATAGGTGCACAACTGACCATTTATTATATTCATATCAATTTTATAAAATGTTACTTTTTTCCCAAAATTATGATTTCCTTACAGCTGTAAATAAAAGATATCTTTATGATAGATATGTAAATCCCCTTTTTGCATGTTTACATTACTACAAACTTTGTTCCTCTCAGTGGAAATGATGAATTTTGCACCATAAATATAAAGACAATTCTGGTTAGTTGGCAACTTGTCTGAAAATTTCTACTGATTTGCTCATTTTTTCAAATCTTTAAAAATTCATAACTTTTTTTCATCATTGGTCCGATTTTCTTAAAACTTTTTTTGTTTTGCTCTCCAATTTTCCCTGCTCCTGTCAAAATAATATATTTTTTGGGGTAGACTCTTCCAAAGTTATTTTCAGGACCACTTATATCTTTCAAAGAAAGATCATTTGCGATACCATGAAATGTTATATTCATCAGGAATGCTTACAAAGGGGAACACAGGGGTGTTTCATTAGCAGATGTTTGAGGGCTTTGTTAGCTACTGGAATGAAGAAAAAACGGCACTGATCAGATATGTTGATTAAACATACTGATGACTTTACGAGCAGTACTGTGACTCTGTAAGGAGAATATGGAAGCCCCAAAGCATGTGTAATGACAGGTCGTATCTACTGTGAATGTTCTAACCAGATTGTTAAATTAATTGTAGGACCTGAAGCTTTTTACCCGGGACCCAACGTTGGTATCTCAGGCTGTGAATATTGTGACTCGGGACAAAAAATTGCGTCCTGGGTGGTGTTTCACCAAGATAAGAAAGACTTTAAGAACGACTTTAAGATTGACTGGTATCTATTCTTGCAAATAATGATTGCACTATTACACGCATTCAGCGCAAGAAATGATACCAGCCGAATTTAAACTTGTTCTTAAAGTCTTTCTTATCTTGGTGAAATACCGTCCTGGTCCGTGATGGAGTCTCTTTGCTAATGTTCTCTAAAAAAATGTACCAAATTATTGAGACCCTGCTTCTTTTATTCTTCAAAAAATTTATGAAGTCCATGCGAAAATGAATCCAGTAAAGATATTAAAATCAATGTGTAGATACTTATCTCAATACAATATTTATTTATTGATATATTGCATCAACTGCTTATTTGTGTTTCATATTTCCATGCTTATAAATATAACAAAGAACTTTTAACAGCGAAGTATCTTAGAGGAAAAGGTGAAGACTCAGGAGAATCATGTCAGTGACAAAAGAAATACTTGTTTGCTAAAATCAATATTTTCACCATATTAAGAACAGTTGAATTAGTGTAAGTTATAATGATTTGATTTCATATTTTATTGTAAATATAACTGTTTTCTAAAACACATAAATTTGTCTCCATTGTTTTGTTCTTTATTCATTTGTTGGATTTATGGTCCTTGCAAAGGGTGAGGGAATGGGGAAAAATGCCAGCCTTGTCAATGATTTGTTTTGTAATACAGTTTCCACTGAAGTTGTTGCATATTCAGGCTTTTCAACCTTACATTTTATCTTTTCATTTCTCACATCTTTTTCACATCATGCAGGGGTACTAAAGACTAGAAAATCAATAGAATCAAAATTTACCAATTTGTTAAAATCTGCAAGGACAGTCAAACCTCGTTATAAAGAGCACTGATATAACCAGATCGCATTATAACAAGGTAGTTTTCCTGGTCCCATCTCTTTGTATTTTGGCCCTGCTATAACAAGGTTTCGGTAGAAAGAGATAATTTCTCTGGTCCCAAAGACCTCATTATAATGAGGTTTGACTGTAGGAGGTCATCCAGGTTGAAAGGCATCTGCGTAAATGGTATTTTGTATTCAGAATAATTGCAGACTTTCAATTAACTCAGTATCCCTTATATACCGGTAAATCATAATGTGAATAGGAATATGATTTCAGGTTGACATACCATCAAATGGGGCAAACAGGAATGCTGGGGTGAAAAGGGACAAAATTGACAAATTTTTATTTAAATCTGCAAATACAGTCAAACTTCGTTATAACAAGATCGTTGGGACCAGATAAATTCCCTCATTTGTATTGAAACCTTGTTATATCAGGGCCAAAATACTATAAAATACAAAGAAATGGGACCAGGAAAATAACCTTGTTATAACGAGAGCTCATTATATCAGTGCTCTTTATAATGCGGTTTTACTGTATTTGGTAATCGGAGGTCATCAGGGTAGAAAAGCGTCTGCGTAAATGGTATTTTGTGTTCAGAATAATTGCCGACTTCCAATTCACTCAGTATCCCTTATATATAAATCATAATTTGTAAAGGAATATGATATCAGGTTGACATACCATAAAATGGGGCAAACAGGAATGCTGGGGTGAAAAGGGACAAAATTGACAAATTTTTATTTAAATCTGCAAATACAGTCAAACTTCGTTATAAAAAGGTCCTTGGGACCAGATAAATTACCTCATTTGTATTGAAACCTTGTTATATCAGGCCCAAATACTAAAAATACAAAGAAATGGGACCAGGAAAATAACCTTGCTATAACGAGAGCTCATTATATCAGTGATCTTTATAACTGTATTTGGTAATCGGAGGTCATCAGGGTAGAAAAGCGTCTGCGTAAATGGTATTTTGTGTTCAGAATAATTACCGACTTCTGATTAACTCAGTATCCCCTATATAAATCATAATGGGTAAAGGAATATGATATCAGGTTGATATACTATAAAAAAGGGCAAACAGGAATGCTGGGGTGAAAAGGGACAAAATTGACAAAATTTGTTAAAATCTGCAAGTACAGTCAAACCTCGTTATAAAGAGCACTGTTATAACAAGCTCTCGTTGTAACTAGGTAATTTTCCTGGTCCCATCTCTTTGTATTTTTTTGTATTTTGGCCCTGATATAATAAGGTTTCAATATAAAGAGGCAATTTCTCTGGTCCCAACAACCTCGTCATAACGAGGTTAGACTGTATCATGTTTGTTTTTTGCATTTTTGTTTATCTTCCCATATATTCAGAAATGTATCACAGAACATGGTCCATAGAACGATCTTATCATCTACCTCATGAGAAAGGATTTGTTAAGTCTTTAAATGCGATGGGCTTCTGTGACGACCGGCTTCCACAGAATCCCAGATTAAGAACTTGTCGCAAGTGAAGTCAGATTTTTTTGCCTCCCATGTCTCAAATCGAATTTGATATTTTCAGGAACAAAACTTTAATTGTTAAAATGAGGAAGATCAGACCTTTCTCAGAAAGAAGAGCCATAAAAATATGAATAAGCAGATATAATTATACTTTGAATTAGAAGACTCTACCAGTTTCCTCATTACTGGCAGCATACTTTCGTTACCAAGAACAACAACTACTGCATGTTATCCACATTCTTTCCATTGAAATTCAATAATTTTATATCAAGTGAACAAATACTTTTGTCATTGCACGTTTGATACAGAAATGTGCATAAAATTTGAATACATTATGAAAGAAGTCTATTGATTGAAAAAAACACAACAAAGAGAATGGTCATACTTTTATACAATGCTTTATTATATAAAAACATTTTACAGGAATGTATATGTGTATATTCATATAAACCATGGCATGCGACATATGAAATATTCATGTGCCCCACCCATAAATAATTACCTCCAGACTAGTCACTTCATTATCATAGAAGGCAATGATCCCTTCTCTATAATCAGAAAGAAGACTTTTCATCATATTTCTGCCTATCTTATATAAAAGTTTGTTTAAATTACTATCCCTCTACCTGTCAATTTGCGCGATACAAGTCCCTGTAAAATGAAGAGTTTCTTACAATACAATTTTCAGGATCTGATAACTTACATACAAACGCTGCTACATTTATCTGTGTCTTATTTTGATGAGCCACATTATATGTGACATGACTTGTTTTGTAGTAAAATTAAATGATGGTGAACTGAATAAGGAAGAGAATCTTAATGCCCAATTTAAAAAGAAATTGTGATTCAGCCATTTTTGTTCCATTTCCCCGTGAAGTGCAGCACAGACAAAATGAAATAAATGATTAAAGGAATGGGAACATACCAGAACTTCTCTATAAAATCTGAATTAAAAAAAATGAAAACAAAAAGTAGAGTAAAGCAATATGCAATTTAAGAAAACTATTACTAGTACAATTTGCTAAAATTAGAAACCATTTGGTTCTACACTACTACAATAATTGTAAATGTTATCACTAGCGATCACATACATTGGTCTTCAAGATTAGTTTAAACAATATCTGGTCCATTTGGGTCAAATATAAATCATAACATGTTCTTGAAAAATAAGCATCCACAATATTTTCACACAGATCTTCTTCACATATTAGGGTATAGTGCAGTGAAAAAAGTGAATTATCCTTAAATATGGCACAGTTTAAAATTCAAAGAATACAACCTGTCCCAATACAATATTTCACAGACTTGTGAACTAAATTGTGGATTCAAATCACATTTCTAACAATAATAGTATACTATATTATATCAGCACCATTCAAGACAAATGTGTGAATCTTTTACACCCTATTGCATATCTCATTGAGATAATATTTTTACTTTTCATCATTTACACTTTTCCAAGACTCTGGGCTCAGTGTTGCTACAAAGTTGCAATTAATCGCAAATTGCCTGCAATCCAGTTGCAAAATCCAGCATGCATTCTCATTCATGCAACGTCTGAGCTTTTTACCGTACAAGTATGAAACAATGGTTTTGATTGGGGCTTGCCCATCATCTGCAACTTGCATTTGATTGCACCTTTACATGAACACCCCCTAAGACTGGAATATGCTCCTGATCAATAAAACACATCCTCCGAGCACTGCTACTTTTACCATTTTACAGTAAATAATACTCAGTACAAAGATACACTGATGAGTTGTACATTTTTTGTTAGTAGAACCTAGAACCCTTTGGCAACATAAACAATATACAGTCTAACCTCCTTATATAGAGAACTGATATAACAAAACCTCCTTACAACAAGGTAGTTTTCCTGATCCCATCTCTTTGTATTTTATTGTATTTTGGCCCTGATATAACAAAGTTTCGATACAAAGAGTTATTTTTTCTGGTCCCAAGAACCTCATTATACCGAGGTTTGACTGTATTCAATTCAGATCGAACATTGAATAACTGCTCATGAAATTCTTGTGTGTATGTTGTGCTCAAACTTTTTTGGGCACTGGCATTCTTTGTCCATGAACACTCTGATTCAGCTCTAATCTCCTACATGCCACCCAAAATAGGTCCACATTTCCATATCTTAGGTGAATACTTATTTAAGAAAAGGACAATTGAATAACCCATCACACGATTGCACACATAAGAAATAATGTCATACAACCTAGTGAATACCAAGAACTATCTCAATAACTATTCCCAAAACTACTGCACTGCGCTTAAAAAAGACAGGTATAATCCTCCAAAAATAGGCCAAAATGATGTCATAATAGTAAAATACAAGAAACAGATCAGGTCAAATACATAATTATACCAACAGACAAAACCAGCATAGTGTTATCTGGACAAATATCAATCTTTTCACGTTTTAAATATACCAGAAAAAATGAACAAAAAGGCCCACAAATTGAAGAAAATATAAAGCTGTGCTGTAAAAACTGTCCTACCACTTTTTTCTGTCCCCATAAATCACTTAGCCCACTGACATATCTAAATGCTGATATCCAAGTGCTTACTAATACTACACTTTCCTAATACTGTTCGAGTGGTCTTATCTTCATTGACCCAAAGACAGACTCGGGGTCAAATTGGTAAAAAAAACAAAGAAATGTACAAGAAACAAAAAATTTGTCCTGTTTCAAAAGAATATCCAAAAAATGATTTGGTTCCTTAGGGGGTGTTGTTCAAAATCAACTGCAAATCAACTGCAACTTTGCAAATCGTAACCCGCATTGTCATTCACGCACGGTATGCGCAGTTAACAATATGCGCATGAAACAATGATTTTGATTGGCACATTCGATTTACTGCAACTTTTGAACAACACCCCCTGAGATTTGTCTAATGGGAATTAGATCATCCAGTTAGATGTTCAATACTGTTCTCAGTATTCTTGTATAGCAACCATTTAGTGAGTTCTCCAATGTTGGTGTTAATGTACTTTCCCGCAAATATAGAGCAGGATGGTCTCCACATCTGCAATGAAGAATTTGATCTTGGTTCTACAAGACCATTGTGGTTTTCGAAAGGTACTCAATTTGTTCAGGCACCTTAGTGTAGTGGTTCCGACTCTCGCCTTTCAACCATAGGGTCATAGGTCCGAATCCCACCCATGGCGTTAATTT
Source organism: Temnopleurus reevesii (assembly GCA_036244855.1). Lineage (NCBI taxonomy): Eukaryota > Metazoa > Echinodermata > Echinoidea > Temnopleuroida > Temnopleuridae > Temnopleurus > Temnopleurus reevesii. Next base: position 93,784 of record BQKZ01001138.1, on the reverse strand, counting down.
CCTTCAGCAAGAAATTCATCCGCATTGTGCTGCATTCAACCCAGGTGAGGTGAATGGTTACCTCGTAGGAATAGTAATTCCTTGAAATGCCATGTGCACTGGTGTACGCTGAGCACTCTACAGAGTGGCTATGTGCGCTATATAAATTGCATCTATTATTATCACAATGTGTAGGCGCACCAGTGGTTAACTGTAAATCAGTTAGACCTTTAGACCTGTCTCATGATAAACACCCAAGTGAAAGGAAAAGAAATCTTTAGGAAGAGAACTACCTGAGGCATTTTTCACTTAACCAGAGAATGATTTTCATTATAAACAATACATCAAAGTTGAGCTCAGAAGTGAATCAAAGAAATGAGTCAGGAATAAATAATTGAAATGATTACATGTACATGTAAGTTACAAAAGGTGCAATGATTCATGTCACAAAGACATCAAATTACACAATCATACAGTGGAAACTCAGTATATTGAGGGGCTTGGGACCATTATGATACCTTATTATAGCAGTAATCTTGTTATATCAGGGTTAAAGGGGAACTATACTCAGGCATTAAATTGCTATCAATAAATTAAGAAAAATAAAATGAACAAACTGGAAATTTGAGCAAAATCGGATAATCCATTCAAAAGTTATGAATTTTAAAAGTTTTGAGTTACACCCCTCATGGGCTCCTTAGATTGTCATACGTACAGGCACAAAATGGCTGCCAACATGGAGAAACTCGCCATTCACTTTGTACACAAAATTTCATATTTTCCTCTTTTCCCCGAAAAGTAGACAAAATTTTGTTTTTTCAGTTGAATATATTATAGCTACATCAATTCTGCAAGCATTCCAGAAAGGATGGTGTTGATCCTTCATTTGAAATATGATATAGATCCATTTTAAATGAATTTATATACAAAGTAAATGAGGAATTCTCCATGTATGACATCACAGATTATGCTAATTCAAGGATACCCAGCACAGGTGGAAATGATAACTTTGAAAATTCATAACTTTTGAACGGATTATCCGATTTTGCTCAAATTTTCAGTTTGTTCATCCGATTTTTATTTACTGACCATACATGTTCATTATTGTCTGGGTGTAATTCCCCTTAAAAAACACCAATAATTATTAAGAGCTGGGATCAAACTATGACCTCTTTACATCAGGAATACCGTTATATCACTGAAACTGGAAATACAATTCTATTTACATATTTAGGCGTATTGAGTTGTTCATAATATATTTGCCTTCTTTTCATTATAACATTTGATTGCCATTTCAATTTGTTCATTGAGAATTCACAACTCCACAATGAAAATGATACTGAATATCAATACTAATTCGTTCAAGGAAAATTCTGAACATTTTCAAAAAGGCATAATCACAATATAAATTTCATTTTGAATCAATGTAATCTAAATGTAAATCAATATTTTAGCATATTCTATAAATCCAACGCATATTATATCAATCTAACCAAGCAGTATGGTAAACCTCACCTTACAAAATATGGCACATTTCGATGCATTGCCTTCGCACAATATTGAAAAACCATTGTTGATATTCCTTTTTTTAGCGCATTTCAGAAACGATTAATGCAAGAAACTCTCATGAAATTGTCACTGAGAAATTCTAATGAGAAGCATGAAATGCTTTGAGAAAGACAAAATCGTATCACCATTGTCATTGTGATGAAAATGAATTGGTTCTATCCCAAAACATCTAGAAAGGAGACAACCAGGCAGTAAGTGAACATTTTTCAACTGTTATTCAAGTCAACATGATATATTACCATACGGGCCTATGCACACCAAACACGGCACAGAATTTATGCAGTATCTCGGTTGTTATTGTCCAGCGCGCTCCTCCGCACAAAGGATGTTCAACAATTGGCCAATCAAACAGGAGACATCGAGTAAATACCGTTCTGTGATGCCATGTCACGTTTGGTGTGCCCGGGCCTTAAGAGTCTCACCAAAAATAATGATTTTTTTAAAGAAGCAGAAAAATTTGGTGAGCAGAAGAAAAAAAGTTTGAAGAAAATCGGACAAGTAATAGAAAAGTTATGAATTTTCAAAGATTTGAAAAAACAGGCAAATCAGTGAAAATTTTCAGATATGTTTGCCAATTTGATGATGTCATGGGTGCACAACTAACCAAAAGTTCCTTTGCATTTATTTTAACGTGTAAAATTCATCATTTCAACAGAAAGATACAAAGTTTGTAATAATGTAAGCATGCAAATAAGGGATCTACATATCTATGATGAAGATATTCTGTGGTTAAAATTTTTGATGAAATTTTATTCTTGAAGAAAAAGGCAACCTTTAATCAAATTGATATGAATATGATAAATGGTCATTTGTGCACATGTGACGTCATCAGTTGCCAATTTGTCTAAATTTTTAAACATTCATAAATTTCTTATCATTTGTCGGATTTTTCTCAATTTTTTTTGTTCTATTCATCTGATTTTTCTGCTCCTGTTGAAGAAATATTATTTTGGGGTAGACTCTTCTTTTAACGGTGACATCAAACCTGACAAAAATCGAATACCAGAAGATGCAATATCTTGCAGTACTACTGCGGTGTCTGAAGTGTTGAAAGCTATCCTATTTGCAGAACACATAGCCATAATTTCTCATTTTCTGCTCTTGCAAGGTTCACTATACAATATAATCATTCTTTATATACGATATAATAGCACACATGGATTGTCACATCGAGTGGTACTCCTAACATGGTTATATCACGCTGGATCTAATTGCACTATTACCGATCGTTGCAGTAACCAAAAGCGGACTGTAAACCTTACTATCGGCTTATGATTATTTGGAAAATAAATTGTAGCAACATTCTACATTGTGTATGGGCATTTTGAAAAATAAAATCTACCTGATTTTTGTTCTGAAAATTAATTTGTATACTAAACACATCATGTCAATGCGTCGATCAGCTTCAAATCGAAAGCCAACTGTAAACCTTACTATCGGCTTACGATTATTTGGGAAATAAATTGTAGCATCATTCTACATTGTGTATGGGCATTTTGACAAATAAAATGTACCCGATTTTCGTTCTGAAAATTAATCTGAATACTAAACACATCATGTCAATGCGTCGATCAGCTTCAAATCATATTCCGCGGATAAATCAGTTTCAAATCATAGACAACCTTAAAACTGTTCCGACTCCTTCATGACGACTCGGACCTGATTTAATGTTCCTTCCGAAAAGAAAGCTTGCAATATGCAATTTTCTTGATTTTATAATTAATCTGAGTATTCAGAATCGCCTTCAAATATTTTCTCTATGTTTTAAAATACTTCAGAGAGATACAATGACACTTTCTTTAAAAGTCGGATCATAAGCCGGTACATAAGGTTTGTGATGGGCTTCACAGCTGGTCCTTTGTTCTCAGAAAAATGTGCTACCCAAGAACAGACCTCTCAAACTTTCACACTAAGAAGGATAAAAAAAAAATTGTTCCAATGTGACTGTATACTACAATTATCATCAGAAATCATAATATTTAACAAAAACATTTGCAAAAAATGATAAAAATATATTGTAAGTCAATTTTGGCACACATCACCTTCCATCCATATATGTTTCATAGTGGTCATATCATGTGAAATTTAGGCCATATCAGAATGATTTCATCTCTCAACCAATCAGAGCTCCCTGAATTCTCCCTATGACGTATAGCCGATATTAAGAGATATCACATGGTAATACCAATCTCACTCACTTCATATTTTCGATCTGCACTTTTGAGTACAAGCATTATTACAAACTTCCTTTAAAATGTATGATATCACTACCCTTGTTACATAAGGAAACACGATTCGGCGAAATGATGAATTTCAGCAAATGTCCGAGTCACATTTAAAAGATTTTTAGCTACAATAAACACCTAAAATGAAGGAATTAACCTGAAACTCTAGCCAAGAAAGCTGCGATGCCGTATGTACCGCAAGTTGACCACAGACCCAGAGGCAAAACAATTTGGGTGCCATATGCATCATGCGCCACATGAGCTATATATGAGGAATGAAGGGTGGACTAGATTTGAATCATCCTCTCGTTGGCC
>BQKZ01001138.1:82196-84696 GCA_036244855.1 Temnopleurus reevesii | reverse complement strand
TGCAAACTACAATGCTAAGAATATAGTTGGTTTTAAATAGTAATAACATCGCTGTACAAAGGAAACAAGTATAATGATGTACTCAGGACCATCAAAAATATTTTTTTTTTACAGCAGGAATCTGGTTATATGAAGGTTAAAAACAATTCATTATAAAAAGTTTGACCGATTATTACCTCTTTATATTAGGAATATTGTTACATCCGATCTCTTCATCTTGTAGAAAAAATTATAAGACGTCCGAGTTCACACAGGTATATAGATACCAATTGATCTCAGCACTTTTGTTGTGTCGAGTCACCTACTTTACATTTTCAATAAACAAGTGGTAAACCAACCACTGATTTATTATTGTGGCGCATGCACATTGCTGTCAAACATAACATTTAACAGTAAAAGGGAATTGAGATTGAAACAAACAAACAAACAAACTGATGTATGACTGAATACAATAATTTTTTGTAGTGCGCAGACTTTGGATTTTGGGAGTTAGTTACCAGAATCATAATAGAGAATCATACACTTTTCCAAGGCAAATTTGATATCTCTCCCTTTGATATAATGATAAAAATCATAATAAGAACAAATATGACTAAAAGTAAACAGAGATATGGATTGTCCCCCCCCCCCCTCCCTTAAAAAAAAAGAAAAATAAACTGTTGTTCAACTCTTGAGAATGGCTTTTATGATTAAACATTGTTAAGATTTCTTCCTACAATAAAGAAAGGAAACCCTTAAAAAAATGATCCAAAATAGATAAAAACCCTGCTTTTATTTATCATGCCGGTAAATACTTACGTCCCAGTTAGAAAGAGGCCAATGGTAGATATCGTTGCGGACAGGGACAAAGCAGACTGGAAATCCATGCTTCGTTTGGTGAAGGTCTAGCCTCTTGGTGAAACAACTCTTCAGCATCAAGAGCTCGATTCACTTCCAAAATGATAACTCTAGAAAAGTTTAACAATAATTAACATTATGAATTAAACAATTAATGATGATAAAAACTGTCCTCTTTTTTTAATAAACTTTATCGATAGCATATATATTTTTTTGTTTTATAATTCAAAGTTATGGTGTTTGGTTCTTAAAATTTTCAATTGCCTTCCTTCCCAGGTGCCATGGTATGCTGTTCTGTAAACAGTCAAACAAGTATGGCACCTATGAATGTTAAATAAATGGATGCTTGTTTACATGGTAGCTTGGACTATTTGGGGGTTGAAACATTTCAACCCCCAAATTGCATTGCATTTGCAAATCGCATTTGCTTACTCAGGCCCTACTCTGTGGAATGCCCTTCCACAGAGTCTGAAAACCTTAACATCATTATCTTCTTTCAAGGGCAACCTTAAGACTTATTTATTTAAGAGTACCTTTTGACTTTCCTTGTTATTTCTTTTCTGTAATGAATTTGCTCTGAGCGCCTTGAGCACCTAACCAGGGTGGAAAGTGCGCTATATAAGACACATGTATTATTATTATTATTAAACAGGGGTTGGAAATATTTTTTTACAAAAATCATCCCAACAGAGTCGAAATCATACAAACAAATTGAAACGGAGATATTCTTCAAGTGAGAAATATGCATTATGCTTTTATGGAAATGTAGATTTAGCTCCAGTTTCCCTCTGAGATATGGGGCATCCTCACACAAGTTACACATTTCAAGGACAATTGTGGACTGTTTTTGTACTAGAAAAGAAAAATGTTTTCTGAAATTTCTTTTCACAAAAATGTCTGTCTAAATTCTAGTGCATATCTATTCTAACTCTTAACTGTATTACAATTACAATAACAATCCTCTATATTAATTTTGTATTTTCCTTGAATTTTCCTTCACCTCACCTTTAGCACAGTATTCATGCGGAATCTGGCGCATTAACTTGTTAAAAGTTAGGCCTAACTTACCCCTTATTATTAATATTATTTCTATATATTACATAGACAGTCTATGAATTACTATGATGACTATGGTCTGGACTAAATATGTTGTATTTAAGCCTACACAATTTATAACATATGGGACCGACCAGAAAACTATGAACATGAATTTCAATAATCCAGCTGGTCTAATTCAATATAAGTAGACATAAAAGTTACCAAGCGTCACTGTGACCAGATAATACAGCTTACTATATAAAATTCATCTGGTAATACATACCTAAACAGTCACAGTCTATATTTTCTGATCATCGGTACGGTACACGTAAACACATACGACGGTCAAGTGGGTTGGCACGTCATCATCTAGCTCTCTGCATGCATGCTTCGCACGGGGTCGTACGGCGCCGCGCCCGGGATGCAAACATCAAAAAGTGCTCTAGTTTTTGTTTTAAGTGGCCGATACCTGGCAGCTACCTAATTTTTTGCAGAATAATGGTAAAAAATGTTAGCAATATGCACACAAACTCGACAAGCATGAAATGTACGCACTAATTAGTAATTACCCTTTTAATTAACCTAATTACGTATGGCGCCCTCTTGAGGCCAAGTATGAAAAACG
>BQKZ01001138.1:42209-60701 GCA_036244855.1 Temnopleurus reevesii | reverse complement strand
CTCGTGATTTTGAAGCGGGCGATATGTTCGACATAGAAGATGCATTTATGTAGAAAAGACACTTTGTATGAGAAACACGATGTGAACTATTTCTGTACATAAAATAAAAAAGTGGGTCATGTACAATAGATCCGTATTCCATGTATTGAACGTGCGGACACAACAATCAAAAGCCGGTTCCGATTTGAATAGCATTACACATGGCCATTGAATTGGCGTTGGACTTAATTTTACGGAAATAGTTTATGTCGTGTTGAGATTTGTTATTATTATTTATTCATTTTTTTTTGGGGGGGGGGCATCCCATTAGATTGTTTTGAGTCAATTTTGCTATTCTGAGGTAATTGCGTTACGATATCACGGGGTCAGAATGGATTTAACACAATTTTGTAAGGTTAAGGCCCTTCTAGCCCTAAATCCCCCGGCTCAAAACCTTCTTGCTCAGAAACTTAAAGGAGAACTTTACCCAGAGATTGATGCACTTTTAGTGGATTAGGAAAATACACTGATCAAACTGTGAAAATTTGAGCGAAATCCAACAATCCATTCAAAACTTATGAATTTTCAGAGTTTTGATTTAAACCCCTCATTGGCTCCTCAAATTGGCAACGTACAGGCACAAAATGGCTGCCAACATGGAAAACCCTCCATTCACTTTGTACACAGAATTTCACATTATTTTCTTTTTCTAGAAAACTAGACAATAAATGAACAAAATTCATTCCGAAATGCATGTAGAATCAAATTGTCCATATCATACTTGAAGAGAAAAGTACAATTTTCTCTACTGACATGACCCAGCACCAAGGTGAATGTTCTTCCAAGAATTGAGATGCCAATTAGGCCCCCCCAAAAAACTTGTTTGGATGCCTAAGAATGAATAACATTGTTGAAAAAAAATGGCGTCGATCGCATTTTCAGGTTATACTTTTTATGTTTTTTATAGTTCTACTGCGTTTTTGTTTTCTGAGTGAAAAGCACAAAAAAAGGGGGGAAAAGGTCACATCGGGCCATGTTCATCATCCTATTCACACATTCTCTTTATGTCTGCTATTTGCCTTCAACTCTTCTCCCTTCTTCTCTCTCACCTCTTATTATATCACTTAATTTATTATTTTCAAATACACATTCTCGTCTATTCGTTGTGTTTATAAAAAATTATATGTTTTGTCTTTTGTTTACTTTGTGTCAAGGCGACCCCAACACAAGCTTTGCTTTTCGGGTCTTGGCCTCCTTAATTTTTACTATGTTGTCTTATATTTTCCTTATGTATGTATGTATTTTGAAAAAGGAAATAAATGTTCGATTCTATTCTATTCTATTTTTAGAGGGTCAGATGGTTTGGGGTATCATTTTTGTTTGCATTATGTGCTCCGTTATCATCCTCCCAATTTCACTGCTCCTGTTATTTCTTATTTCTCATAAGGCGTGCCTCTAACCTTGCCCAGATATACCCCAGTCAACTGTTTCAAACAAGAACTTATCACGGCTATCATTTTCATAATGCGCAGGTGACTCAAAATACGAGATTTCGGCGCGATATCTGATAACGAACGAAAACGTGACTGGGAATAGCCCTGGGCTGTGACGTCACAATCACGTCCAGAGGAAAGTGTCCCATCTCAGGTTACTGATTCGACATTGATGCCGTGACGTCACAATAAGATTGCATCGCAGGTGAATGGTCCGGTCACACATGCTATGCATGACTTCCCACGACCCTGGAGATCTTATATAGTCAGAGTCGCAGCGGCGTTATTGTTGCCTTGTGTGGCGGACGTTGTGTGACTACAACTAAAATGCCGGTATATATATGTACTATACAAAGAAAAAATAATAACTCGCGAGTTATTACAGTCTGAGAGGAAACTTCATGCATGAAGCCGGCCGGCTATGTATACTATTACATATTCCAGCAGGTAACTGTAAAGAAACAAAAATCTGACATCAACAGGAGTATATTTTCCCCCATGATAATCAGAAAATAAGGAGGAGTTCATTCTTTATTTAAAAAAAAATAACTCATAGGTCATAAGACCTATGAGTATTTTTTTAATATATCTAACAACAAATGATAAAGACATGTACAAATCGTTAAAGAAAATTCACATAACAAAAGGACAACCATTTTATGACACTATATAATAATCAACAAAATATATTATTATTAACTACAAAGCGGACGCATACGAGAATGAAAAATGGAAGAACTTGAATACAAATGTACTATCTGTCTAATGATTGTTGGACTTTCTTCAGATGCGTGAATAATTGAAAAAAATTGATTAATTTAGATTATTTCTCAATTAAAGTGTTGATAGCCTGTAAGCTACAACATTAACATGACCCCATGGCAATGAAGTTCCTGATTCCGAAGGTTCGCTACTCCGAAACTAGCATTGTTTGGTGTACAAACTAATAAAATGTGTACGAGCAAAACTTATTTCAGTTTTGGGCGTAATTTTGGGGGCAATAAGTACTACGACAATAAAGTCTCCTATATTTGCTCCTGGCCTATACTCGCTCCTAGATAATCCAAATTATGCATCTTTTACTCCTGTAGCTAATTAAAATAGTTGTTCCACTTTACATTCGTCCTTTATTGACTTTACAATCGTTTTGTATTGACTACACCTTTCTAATGTTTAAAAATTCCCCATAAAGAGCAAAGATAAAAATCACCATCCTCACTTTGCCAGCAGAGAACCTATATTCGGACCAAAAGCTAGGTCGTCTCTCTAGAATTCTATTTATTTCAGGTCATAATGAAAATTCTTCCATTCTTCCCTGATCATATCAATTACATTACATTCATCGGGCTTGATAAACGATATCTTTGTAAAATGAAATTATGAATATGATATCTTGAGACTCTACACACGCCCATCTCACCTTATTCCTCCTAGGCTTTTAAGGACCTTATCTTACCAATTCAGCTGGGAAGGGACAGTATCAGGGTTACAGACCAGGGGCGCATCAGGAATATTAAGAAACGGTGCAGGGCAGACGCTATTTTTAAGGATGAAGCTTTGGTTATCACACATTAACCGAATTGTCCGTCAGTATACACATACTTCAAGATAAAAATCTAGTTCCCTTGAAAATTTTATAATAGATGTCAAAATATAAATCAATAATCGATGAATAAAGGTAAGAAGCGGTGTTGAAAGATTGGATTAACGGATCTTTTTTTTCTCTTTAGACAAAACTAATCTTCGAATTAAAGAATTCATTCTCATGATATCGAACGTTTGAACAAAAGATCATTCAAATACCGTATTGATAACAATAAACTTTCAGAATAGCGAAGTGTTTCTACATGGTCAATCGGCTCATAGTTAGTCAATCAATTCTTTTAAAAGGCACTTTTCATGGGCAGATGGGGCGACCATAACATTTCTCAGGTGTCCGCCCAATATTTCACAACCAGGAAGAATACCATGGAATTTTGGCGCCCCTAAAAACAAAAAGCAAAAAATGGGGGGGGGGGGCATCACCTCGAATTTGGCGCCCTTGAGGGGCTGACAAGCAAGAAAAAAAGAAGACGAAGAAAGAGAAAAATCCATCGCAACTAAAGTTTGCCCCCCTTACAAATTTTGCGCCCCCATCCTCTTAGCGCCCCCACGCTCTTGATTTTGCTACTTCATCTGATTGAAGAGGAGTTGCTGGGTTCCAAACCACGTTATAACCGTTAACCCATCTGATATGCGAGTCTGGTCTTGGGACAATTCGTGGTGATAATTATGAGCTTGTTTCTTCACGATTGTGAATCTTGGATTCTACAAAAAGGGAGTACTGAGAGAAGTTTCCTCTCAAGATCCAATCACTGATCGTAAACAACGTCACATGACCATATATGCTGGGTTAATACTCATTTAGGAGATCACCAGACTCTGACAGAGTTTAAGATCGACTCACACCTTTGCGTTTTTAGCATGCGTCGGCCCAGCGTATTTGGAAATAAAAAACGCTCAGCTGGAGGACGCACAGCGTACGCGGATCAGACGGTGGACTGACGTTCGGCTTGCGCTCACGGAGCGTATGCCAAGCGTCAGTCTACCTTATAACCTGCGTCTTTGTGCGTGCCCCGTGGTTTGCGATTAATCGCTAATTTGATTTTGTAATCAATTGCAAACTTTAATACATGATTTGCCATAGGTTTGCGATTGATATCAATCGCTATCAAATCGCAAACCTTAATGGTGCGTTTTCAATTTCCAAATACGCTGGACTGACGCAGGCTAAAACGCAAAGGTGTGAGTCGGCCTTTAGGGAGGTACCATGGAGGTGTCGTGGTCTAGTCGTTACGTCCTCTAACTTTAATCATATAGGGTCATGGGTTCGATTCCTGGCGCGGTTCTGATTTCCTTTTGAAAGAAATCCACCAAAACATCAGGTTTGTAGCTGATTTAGTTAATGCGCACCTCTTTAATAACCGACTTGTTAGGGTCTGTGTGAAAATTATATTGATCAGACAAGCACACGTTAGGAATTATAATGTCTCGTCTCATCAATCACAATTTCACAAATTGTCAGTTATCATCACAAATTGTCACTTTTCAAAAGCCACAAGACGAGTTTTGATAATCTAATCCAGCGGTCTGGTCTTGATCAATTTTATTCCTAGAGTCTGAACTAGATCGTTCCTTTTTTTAATATCAACCATCATAACGGTCATTGTCATGGTTCTGTGAAGAATAGAGAACGGTGATGGAGGAGAAATACAAATTGAGATTGTCAGAAGGATAAGATTGAGATAACGAACTTCCAAGGATAGTTTTAACTACCGCTTGGGGAGAATTCGCTTCCTTTGACCTTTCGTGAAAATTCGTAATCAACCAGTAAACCAGAATGACGAAGAGGTGAGGGGGATTGAGGGAGAGAGAGAGAGTGTGTGTGTGTGTGTGTGAGAGATGGAGGGAGAGGGAGAGAGGGGAGGAGGAGAGAGGGAAAGGGTGCGGAAGGGGTGGGGTCAGGACTGATCATAATACAGGTGTGTCTCACCGACTTTTGGGTGATGTAAAAGGGGTCCTAGATGGGACAAAACTTACTTCAGCCCCTTCTCGGTGACTGTGATGCTTTTTTGTAAATTCTATAGAGGCAATCAACCCCCCCCAAAAAAAAAAATAATCATGTTACTCCTTATTTTATGTCCAGGGAGGTGTTTCACCAAGACAAGAAAGACTTTACGCACGACTTTACGTTCGACTGGTATCCCTTCTTGCGCTGAATGCGCGTAAATTATTATGAATGATTGCGTAAAGTCGTGCGTAAAGTCTTTCTTATCTTGGTGAAACACCTCCCAGGATCGAGGATTTATCACCAAGGTGGCACATGGACTCCTCTCTCCCCCCCCCCCCCCCCCCCCCCCCCCCCCCCACTTCCCCACAACATCACCGCCCAAAAAAAAAGCTTGTACATTATTACATCCCAAAGGTTATTGAAAACCCTAACACTAGTTCATAAAACTATCAAATGTAAAAAAAATTTAAAAAAACTTCACAAAATGGGGTCTAAGAGGTCGGCCAAGTATATACACAATGTATTTTTAAAAAGACCGTAAAAGGGGGTCAGGATCCCCGTGACTCCCTGGATCCACCCTTTCTTCAGTGTTATATACTATTCCTACCGATTTGTCAATAAGAACAAAGAAATTCGATGTTTCCTTGAAATTTTGAAACGCCCCTCGTTGGTTATTTTAAACCAAGACAGACAGCGTGCAAGCATGGCGCCGGAATTAAACTCCGTTTCCAAAATCGACAGGAATAAATTCACATCCTTCCGCGAAATGTATGTCAAGGTGATTTCTAGCTATCGTGATATTTCTATCTCTTTATTATGATATCATTCATTTTCATATAATTTTTTTGGTTGATTTATCTTTTGAAATCTAATTTTAACCTTTTTAAAAATATTTTTGTGATTGCTGAGGATAAAAGATCTTGGAGCAGCATACATTCTGCAAAACATTTTCTCTCAAGCGAACTTCACAAAATTACTGCAATACCAAATTATCTGTCTGGCACTCAAATACTCATAAGTAATGTTATTTTAATAAATGGATGATTTTATCGCTAAAGACTGAAAAACAACTCAATGCACGTCATTCCGCCGATCTTCCAGCTATNACTGTGAGTTAACAAAGAGTCGTGTCGAATCGTGCTGCTTCCGGGCCTCTATGTGACCAGGGCCTTAACACGAGATGGAGCGAGTTAATAAAAATCGGCTGCTCAAATCATCAATTTCAGATGAACTCGCTGCCAGTTTCTGTAAAAAAAAAAAAAATTAAAAAGAATAATAACATGTACTCCCAGAGACGATACGTTTAAAACTTGGTCTATTGCAATGCATGTGTTTGAGATTTGTTCTCATTCAAATTAAGTAAGACAATTATGTCTTAATCGTCTTTCAATGTACATTATATCATTAGACAGTTGAGTGAAAACTCAAGAAAAATGCGCTTGTTTCGAATAATCATAATCTTTCGTTCAATATATAGTATTGACAGTCAGAAGGACGTGTAAAAGTTTACTCAACATTGGGTAAAAAGGGAACCTGCATGTCAATTGAGTAATATTTTGCGCCATATTGGGTAAAAGTTCGCATAACGTTGGGTTAACTTAATTCTACACAAACTTGAGTATATTCTTGGCCGATAGGGTGAGTAATATTACCCAACTAACATGCATGTTTCCTTTTTACACAATATTGGGTAAACTCTAACCCATCCTTCTGTGCATTGTTTTACTTGATATAAAATGCTATATACTTGGGGGTTTAATATTTTCAAAAACTTATTTCAGAGAATTTTAACATTCTGAATATAAAAAAGAGCGTGCATATAATTCGTGACGTCAAACAAACACAACACTTTGCCAATGAAAATGTCCCGCCTTCAGTACAATGCCATTAACCCATTATCTCCCATGATGGCAAAACAGTTCAAACTTGATAGCGTGGCACAGAGCTCTGGCAGTTTGCAGGTTAACAGGTTAAGCTTTGGACTTCATTGGCTGCGTCAGATTGCTTCACCCTGAGAGTAATACGAATCGCTATACAAGGGACTGTTACTTAAAATCATCATGATGATGGACGACCATTTGGAACGAGTGCCAATATAATTCATATGGGTTGTCTACGAAGTTAGTATTTATGACTGTTGGAGTAAGGCACCCACTCAGTCGCCACGAGAACGGAAACGTATTCTCGATTAACATCAACGTAAATATATGTGTATTTAGGGAATCGGATACCCCGTGATAGAGAAACTATGGACACAACAACAAATTTAAGGTCAATGCACCTTAAGGCTCAGTCACATATTACTGGCTATTCGTATCCCCACGCTTGGCTAGCGCTGAATTCGCCCGACGTTAGTCAACGCGCTTAAGCCCCAGTCACACAAAAGTCCCAACTGAACACGATTCACCACGGCTATTTGGGCAGTTAACTGTTAATTGAACTAACAGCAGTGTGAATCGAGGCTCCTAACAGTAGGGTTCACTCTTAAAACCGAATCCTTAAAGAATTAATTATGATAGTCCTAAGAAAGTTTATGCGTGCAGCTCAAATGCAAATTGTACAACTCGTCAAGGCGCCTCTTTTTGGTCGAAAAGGCGAAGGCAACCTGTACCGGCCAACTCACATTGGCGCCGTGTTTAAGAAGATCATGCCATAGAAGGTAATTGGTGCTAACTCGCCTTGCCGCATTGTTTTGGACGAAAATGCGAGACAAATTGTACAAATTCGCCTTAGCGCTGCACTTGTAAGCTTCCGCAGGACTGTCGTAGTTTCTAGAACCTTAAGTTTTCGGCTCCCAGTATGAATCTAACTCGTGATGTGACTGGCGCTTTACTATATTCAATTCTTACTGAGAATATGAGTTGGATATGGACGAAAGGTGTGAGTGAGTGACAGATGCAAGGCAATTCTATACTCCTGAAAAAACAAAAAAAAAACAAAGAAACAAACAGATAAACGAACAAAAGCATACATAACATAGGAATAACTTTGATCTCTATACAAAATTTATATATTTTTTAAATTGTACATTTTTATTTCCAATCACATAAAAATGGCACATTTGATAAATTGAATAGCATGAAAAGTTATTTTGAAAGATCCCTTTGTGTTTCTTTGCGTTCCAATTTTCATTTTCAGAATGAAATATTGAAAATGAAAGTACAGTAAATAAATTAATAAATAACAAGATGAAATAAATTAATAAATGAATAAATGACAAGAACCAAGACATGAATAAGTAAATAAATGTAACAAATATATAAATAATTAATGAATAGACATGTAAAGGATTCAGCAGCCTACAAACAAAATAAAGATACTGAAAATGAAAATTTTTTTTCACGCCCCCTGATGATGTACATGTAAATTTTACACCCAGTGGCTCGGGCATTTGACAATAAATACCGTAGTGGACAGATTAATCCGATTTTTAGGGGGGGGGGGTTGAAAAGTTTGCCCACATTTAAAAGACGATGTTTATGATGAGCCTTTTTACTGCGACTATTATACCAGACCTACTTTCTCCTGAACTACATTGATAAATGAATTGATAAAAACATTCTTATGACACCTAACAACCTTCTACATGTAATTCGCATGATTAGTTCTGAAATAAACTTCACTTTTTGATCAATAATTGAGATATAACTACCGTCAAATGTCTACATTTGTTTAAATCAATTCATCCATTTCCATTCATATGGGAAGAAATTGAATGAGATAAGATTATGTCAAAAAATTCTCGAACGTGGGGAATAATATCCAAGGTAATCTTAAAGTTGTGTAATACTTTACAAATTACACTTTAGGGAATGCAATATCAGTATACTATAAATCACTTGAGCACTTTGAGAGAGCATTACCCATACGTACCCCCTAGATGCTAAACTCTCTCTCTCTCTCTCCCTCTCTCTCTTTCTCTCCCCCTCTCTCTTTCTTCTTTTCTCTCTATACGGGCCATAAAATGTATTACCTGTCAAAAGTTAGGAGTGAAAAGGGGTGACAAATTTAGTCTTACATTTGGCAAGCAAAAGAAAAAAAAGAAAAGAATGAAGAGGAGAATGAAATAGATAGATACGAAAAAATCCCTTTGTTGCATTGACTTTAGAATGATATTTAATTCCTAAATAGTTTTCTTTAAAATATTATGTTTATTTTTAAAAGTATCAATGGCAAACCGTGTCTGCAAAATTTCTATGTTATCTGAAGGACTCATATCTTACAAGTTTTTACTTTTAAATGGGTTATACGTTCACCATTCTATGTCATATTATGTTCTGAATTTCATTTGTACATTTCCTTGATTTGTTGGTAAATACCATCGTATTATTTTTGTATTATCATTGTTTTGTATACATGATTCATAAGGAGATGAAAAGAAAACTTGAAATTGAAAATTCAAAAATATATGTGAAATGGTTGATTTATGGGCTATGGCACAAATTGGGGGGGGGGGGGGGGTAATCCCTGGATCCGCCACAGTAATGTACCAGCGAAAGTGACTTGGGAATTCTCTTTAACCTCGGGAGAAGCTGTGATATATTTAACGCATCCATAGAAGATTGACCTACTTGCTTGGGAGGAACGGAGATAAGAACCTCTGAACTTCACCAGGAGCGCACATCCCATGCTTCTGGTTTAAGTTCAAACATAATTGACAATTTGGTACTTCGAGTCGATTAAATCTTGAGCACGGTATTATCTTCGTTCCAACCTCTTTCCTGCCTCCTGCCAGGATTGTTGCGGGATTTTCCCTTCTCTTTCTCTCTCCCTCTCTCTTTCTCTCTCTCTCTCTCTCCTTTCCCTTCCATTCTCTCCCCCTCTCTCTCTCTCTCTTTCTCTCTCTCTCTCTCTCTCTCTCTCTCCATTTTCTCTCTCTCTCTCTCTCTCTCTCTCTCTCTCCTTTCCCCTCCGTGCTCTCCCTCCCCTCTTCCCCTCCACTGTCTCTCTCTCTCCCTTTCTCTATCTTCTTTTCTATTTTGCCCTCATTCTCTTCACGCTACCCTCCCTCCTAGCTCCTGCCTTCATATATCCCATCTTCAGAGACTATAGGCTAGCCAGTCTCAGTTTATTTCCAAATTCGTGTTAAACTTTTTTTTTATCATACGCACATATATTCACATTTTCGCTTACACACCAAGAAATTGGGGTACAATTTTGCATCCTCATCGGTGCAACTTCCATGGGATAGTAGCAGCGCTGTTTAAGGTAGAGATATGCACATTTGGATTTGCGGTTTTACTCCCTTAAGGTCTAGGGGTGCATATCTCTAACCTTAGGATGTATATCTCTACCCTTAGGGTGACATCTTTGCCCTAAGGGGTGCTGCCAATCGACCAGACGGTGCACCCCTAAGGGTGCAAAAATGTACCCTAATTTCTAAGTGTATCATTTTCTATTTTCAACATGTTCAAAATACCAAATCGATATGTTTAATGTAGTCATTTGTATGCAGGTCTAGCGAAAAGGTATAGGTCTACAGAGAGTGTACCTGAATTATGACGGAAATACAACAAATGCATTTTCGTCATAATTCAGGAACACTTTCTGTAACTGGCATTGTGAAATTGATGTTAAACACTTCATATTGCAACTATTATATTGTACACTTATTATACACTCAAAATTCCCCTTTAAAAATATTTCCTTGATTTTTGTGCTGGGTATTTCAAAACAGAATATGTGGAATGTCTTATTATCATTTTGATCCAATTCAATTATTCAAAAATAATATGAATGATAAAAACAATAGGAATATGTCAACTGGTTTCTTATATGAAATTAAAAAGAGTCAGAAATATAATACTACACAATCACACTTACAAAATTATGTATTGACCTGACCTAGAATAATTCCATTCATCTTGTCTTTTATGTACTCTGCAGGCAGAGAAGACCTTACTCATCCTGAACGATGGAGTGCTTTACTCGGATGCTGATGTTAGTCGTCTACCTAAGCCATGGAGTCTGGACGGATGCTAGCCATAGCCCAACATGTCTGGCTGATTGTGAAACAAACCCGTTGTACGCGAGGATGTCTTGCGAGGGTCATATGCTACAATGTGTACCAGACCCCTGCTGTCGAACGGACACCAGGCACCTAAACATGGCCCACAACGAACTCACCCATCTCAAGGTTCACGCCTTCCAGAGCTTCCCACGCTTGCGGATACTCGACTTACGGCAGAACACTATCGGGAACATTGCACCAGGAGCTCTCAGCAACTTGAACCATCTGCAGTTACTTGATATGCGCAGGAATAAGTTGCGACACCTCTATGCAGGTATGTTCAGTGGTGTTGGTGCGGGTGTCCAGAAGCTGTACCTTGCAGACAATGAAATCGAGTCGGTTGCACCCGGAACATTCACAGGCATGGTGAGCCTCATTAGTTTGAAACTGAGCCATAATCGGTTGAGTTCTCTGCAAGGGAATATGTTCCTCCCGCTTCAATCCCTGCAGCGCCTGTACCTCTGTGGAAATCAGATAAGAGCCGTCCATCCACAAGCTTTCCAGGGTTTGGTAAACCTTGGGAAGCTGTCACTGTCGGAGAATCCTCTTGTGACACTTCCGAATATTCTGCCATACCTACCAGCAGTTGCGCACATTAGACTTCACAACACCCCGCTCAACTGCGACTGCAGATTGGAGTTTTTGAGGGTATGGCTCCGTCAAAACATGTTCGAGGCGCACGAGAGCTTTGCTATTTGTAGCTTACCTAGCAATTTGGAGGACACGCCGCTGTATCAGGTTCAAGATCCTTTGCAGTGCAGTTCATCAAGAGATGGAAACATTCCGATAAGTCGGGAAGTCAATGATCTGTATAACACACCTGATACAGAAGATGGTCAAGTTTCTGCAATGGCTGTGACACATTCTGAATCAGAATCGGAATACAGCGAGTTCTATGTTTCTAGCCTTTCGGAACTCTCACAAGGACCAATGTCCAAGCCCAGCGTATCATCTACAGAAGGGGGCATCAGCGGCGGTGGAAGAGGAATCGAAGGAATGGGTCGGCCTGAGGCAGGTGTATCCTCTGGAATTCCAAGAACACATGCCCCGATTGAGCCATTGACTCCAAGAGCAACACTTTCCCCAGGTACACTTTCCCCGGGAGTGATGGCTACAACTAAAACGCATATGATTTACGATGGACGTAACATCACACATGTTATAAACCATGTTACACCCCCAACGCTGACCCACTCCTCTCACAAAGACATCCCTGCAACTCATGCACCAGACAGCTCCAGACCCAATGCGACAGGTGAGGGGTCCGCCAGCATGAATGGAAGTTTTAATGAGCTTCCGCGTCCCCCACCTCGGACCGGAAACAGAAACCATCCAAACTGGAACGATGGTGAGAACCAGGCAAACCCTGATGACTCGGTCATGACCACACCTTCGTTTGAAGTAACGGATCAGGTTAAGTCTCCTGCGACTGCTGAAGAACCAAAAGGACCGCCTCAGTTTTGGGGTCTGAAAGGTTCCTCCGTGAAAATTGTCTGTCCAGTGCACATTCACAACATCAATGAGTCGAAGATAAAATGGCTCACCCCACACGGGAAGCTGATTATGACAAATGTTTCTCGGTATGTCGTCTCAAGGAGAGGGTCGCTGATCATCCGTAATCTCCAAGAATCTGATCATGGCACCTACCGATGCATCGTCCGCAAGGCATTGAATAGTGTCAAGATGCTACCCGCAAGGTTGGCTCTGGCATGCCCTTGTCATCAGGTACCACCGAAGAGGCCATCCTTCGAACCCAGTAAAAACTCTTCATCGGGAGACCCCTTTGGACCCGAATCTCCAGAGGACCCTTATGGTGAACCTTTGCATCCCCACGATGCCGAAGCCCGATGCAGTCCCGTCCCAATGGTCGTAGCCATAGTCACCACCTTCCAGGCAACCGTAGCACTTTGCGTCATCATCTTCTGTCTGTGTTGCTCCAAGAACCTGAACTACTCTCTCAAAGACCGGACCTGTTTCGGAGTTCCCGAACCCATTGCTGTGGTGCGCACGCGCAACAAGCTTGAAGAGAGGCCTTCTGACTTTGGGCAGTCGGGTGGCTGCGCTCCAGCGTCATCGTCTATAATCAGTTCCGGTGGTTCGGACTTCTACGAAGCCCTGACCGATCACGGGTTCTCCCCTCGGCAAGCGTCTTCCGTAAGGTCATATGATGCTTATTACGAGTCATATCCGCAGTCAATGCAATCGGACTACGTGAACTACCGGAAACAAAAGAACTACATGTACATGGTTGGGTATACAGACTCGGGTACTGGTCGAAGGGCCATAGGGTATCGCTCTTCGACAGGATCACAATGTGCGTCGATCAAGGAAATTACGAATGAGAATATATACGTCAGCAAAGACTAAATTGGAAAGTTTTTCATTTTTAGTCGGAAAACATTATTGAGACGTGATTTCATTTAGACTTTAAAGCAATGGTGTTGTGAATTATATGTGTAACTATTTATCAGGACTTACAGTTTATAAAAACCGATGTATTGTTCAATGATGTCTTTCACTTTACAAATGTAGGAGAGTATTTTAACATTTTCATGCTAACTGATTATCAACGATGTAAAAAATGGACGAAGTTCATCAGTTAAGTAATTAAATTCAATTAAATACTTTCTATTCACCAACCAGGGTATATTCACGAATCGTCGGTTTGTCCGGGCTGTGAAAAAAAAACCTATTTAATTATGATTTTACGATGAATCATCTAACTGATGAACTTCTTCTTCTGTATAGGCCTATAAATCGTAATAACAACCCGATCGGGCACTCTGGTGGTCTAATGGTTATAGGACTGACCCCATTAAAACCGCATCAAAAATATTTAATAGTACTTATTACTGTCTTATTCCGTTTGAAATATGATGTTTTAAAGTTCTTTTTCTAAATCTCAGTGGTATAAATTCCTAAATAAATAGACCTAACTGGCCTATAACCGAGAGGTCACAGCCCCGGACAACTAATAACACACAGATTCATGTGTATATCCTGTTTGGTGAATAAAGAGTCTATTTAATCATGATTACGTACAATGTTTCTATAATTATAGAACAATCCGACGCAGCCGACGCAGAATTAAAACGCAGAGGCTTGAGTCAGGCTTAAAGGGCAGTCACACCAACATACTGACCACATCCTGCTCTCAAACCGCATCAAGAAAATTGTAAATATTACTGTCTTACTCCGTTTGATATCTGATGTTTGAAGGTCATTTTTCTCAATGTAAATTGTATCATTTAATTGATTAAACAAGAAATTGATTTATAGTTCTTGTTAGAATTTAAGATAATTTAGTTTGGCAGTAGGATGGGATCAGCCTGTACGTGTGACTGACCCATTAACCAGAGCTGCTTAAAACGATCTGACCTTGCAAGTCTACCGGTTAAGGCGTTTAGAAGATAATAAGAAAATACATAAAAGACAAGAAGGCTCCTAATTTCCTTTTGCCAATGACCCAAATCCCTTAATCCAGACAAATGGCATTACCATATTTTAGTGGCGCTATAGGTGATTCGGTCGACATATCTCGACAATTATCTCAGAAATATTGTGTTCTAGTCGTCATAAGGAATTATTGACCTCGCTCAAAATATCGCATTTTGTTTACTCCCCTTCTCAATTAACAACTCCCTCCTCGTGTTTTCGATCTGAATCATTTCTAAACTACTATTAGGAATATAGGAAAAGGTCAAATTATTATAGCATTAATCATATTATTATGAGACTGCCAAAGTTAATGTAGAGACCCAGCATTTCAATATGAGCCCCAACTCGCTTAGGAGCAAACGGTGATAAACGACCGGCTGATATTGTTTTTGGTTGTTAAAATGATAAAGGACTTAAAATTTGTTTGTTCTTTTCCAAAAGTTTCAAATTTACTTTAAAGATGTCTGCAAATTGAACAAATGATACATATTTTTTCATAACTGTGTAAGATTAATGTGATTGTCACTGTTTTGAAGAAGCCTTTTTGTATATTTGGGCTATTTATCTCGAAAGTAGACAAAATAAGAATTAACATGCTCATTTTGCACGCAAGAGGTTTGTCGATCTTTATCAATACAAAGTCTTCATCCCAATTTTGTAGAAAACACACAAACAAACAAACACACACACACACACACACACACACACAAACAAACTGATCGCCTTTAATTAATTGTTAATTCCTTGAAACGAACTTTTCTACACGGGATACAATTTCGTCATTTTGAGAGCACGGATGCCTTACAGTTTTCGCATGGATGGAGCACTTCGGAGTTGTGGCACCTTTCGAAAGATTAGGTCATCTATCGGAACTCTTTGTCGAGCAAGTTTTGACCTTGCATTAGATATTGGAGAAACGATGACGTCAGTAAACAAGGGCGTTTATATTTCAGCATGACTGCAAGTCTTTATGAACAATATAGTTTTGAGCTATCAAAGTTAACTGGTTAATGACCGCCACGACAAAAAAAAAAAGATGAATAACAAAAATTGCCAAAGTTCCTAGTATTATTTTGTCTAGAGCCTTTTTTATTGAAATTCTTACAGATGTGCAAAAACGGCTATTCATCTTTCAAAGACGACTATCATGTAGACGTATATAGTAGGACAATTCACGGACTATGAGGAATTATATATAACGTTTTTATTTCCATATTATTTCGCCTCTTTGACTGACCCGCACGGTTCTTAATACAAATTTATATTCATAATTGCACAAATTAATTTCTAACGTGTAGAAAAAAATATGAATGCAAATTCCCTTGGAAAGTAAATCCTGAACCCTTTTTCATGACAAACTATCAATCCAAATGTTTGTAATTTCTATCAGAATGGGGAAAATATGTCTTTGTATAGTGAACATATTTAATAATTGTATGTTGACCTTATATAGGAATACGCGATGAGTGCATTATGATATTTTAAGAATTTATATGTGTATTCAATTTTTTATTTGATATATCCATGGTTGTACATATTGTCCAGATTAGTTTTGTATTGAAAAAGAAATGTGTAAATAATATAGTATGAATCAGAATTAGTCATTTGAAGACGTCTAAAGCGATAGATGAACGCCATAGAAAGAATGGAAGAAGGAGGGAGGGGACAGAGGAGTGGGAAAATGGGGAGGGAGAAAGAGGGGGGGGGGGGAGACGAGAAAGGGATGAAAACAAAACAACAAAGTAGCGAGAGAGAGAGCGAGACAGACAGACAGACAGAGAGAGAAAGATAGAAATGGAGCGAGAGAGAGAGAGAGAGAGAGACTAGAAAGAGAGAAATTGAGAGAGAGAGAGAGAGAGAGAGGGCGAGAGAGATAGATGGAGAGAGGGAGAGACAGATAAACGGCGAGCTACACCAATGAATATTAGGTAAAGATTTAGTAATGTAGTTACCTCGAGGATAAATATATATATAATCGGAAAACGCTTTGACAAATTTTACCGCATGTTTCATACATGATTTCTAAACTTGAACCAATGTTAAAGAGGGATTACCCATTTTGAATAAACGTGCTAAAATTTGGTCGGATACATTAAATAAATAACACAGGAAAATCAGAGGTACACGATTGGAGAGAGAAGAGGGTCACCGTGGAAGACCATTTGACATGCTTGTTTATGTGTGTGTGTGTGTGTGTGTGTGTGTGTGAGAGAGAGAGAGTGAGGGAAGACGTGTGTGTGAAGTGAGGAGGAGGAGAGAGAGTGTGTGTGTATATGTGTGGGGTGTGTGTGTGGGAGAGAGAATGACAGCGGAATAGAGAGAGAGAGAGAGAGTGGGAAAGAAGGGATAAGGGAAAGGGGACGTTTTTGCGTGGTCATCGACGTGCCAACGTTAACAGTTCACAGAGTTCATCAGCTGCAAACTATGAGAGCTTTCTTGCACTGTCGACGTCATCCTCGCACCCTCAGGAGGAACTTGCTCACACTCCCCGCTAACCACGGGACCGACTAGGGGCATTCGGAAGATAAGATACGGTGGGCTGAGGCATATCCCGAACCCGTTTCCACTCATCAGAGAGTACTCGTCCTAGATGTTGATAATTCCATCGCGGTTTCGATGGGCTGATCTTTTCTGACGATTTGGACGAAGATAAGGGTGATCGGTGGTGATACCATGGATATTAGGGAAGACATGTTCACTGATGCGAACTCTATAAATAGAGATCTCTCTAAGATTTTTTTTTTTTTGAAAACCACTTAGTTTACCAGCTAGATCTAGTCTGTTTTTTTTTTAAGCGGGGTCGATGATAACATCAACCTGGTTGAACCGTGAAGGTTTTGAAGTGTGCTTCATATCGTTCAGGAAAATCTCATAAATCTCAGTTCAGCCGATGACCCCAAATATGAGCCTATTACCTCTGAAATAATTGATTCATGCCCTAAATATGCCTTAAATTGAGCAAATTTCCGTATAATTTTGGGTTATTGAAGAGTTAGAAAAAAAAGGTGCAATATTGCATCTTTTAAAAAGTGTGCAAGGTTTTACAAAATATTTTTAAAATTGCGACAGCTGTGGGGTTGGGACCACTTTATTCCAAGCTAAACACTCTACCGACTGAGCTGAACTTGTGGTGTAGTGGTCATGACTCTCGCCTTTCAACCAGAGGGTCAGAGGTTCGAGTCCCACCCATGGCGTTAATTTCCTTCAGCAAGAAATTCCTCCACATTGTGCTGCACTCAACCCATGTGAGGTGAAATGGCTATACGGGTACGAATATTTATTCATTGAATTGCTGCAATTGTAGGGCGCTTAGGGAACTCTTAGAGTTGATAAGCGCAATATAAAGCCGTTAATTATTATTAGTATTATTATTATTCTGGAGTAAGTCTTAATCTTTACCAAACTAGTGATTACATTAAGTAAATACGATAAAGATATCATTGATATTGGCTCATGCAATGAGATTATCATGACTCGCTTTTTAAAACGGTAACGCCTAGCGTTACTCTTCCAGCCTGCATTAATTTTGTGCGTGATAACTTTCAAAACTTCGAAGTCCCGTTATTTCAAATCAAGTAAAATGGATTTATGCATTAATTTTCGTTATCCCTGCATAAAAAAGGGTGAGAGAAGAAAAGTTCAATATTGCATCATATACGACGCTCCCAGTGTTGACTTTATTGAAACCCCTATGTGACAATTACCAAAAATATTCTTTATTCCAAACATTTGTGGCAGCACTCCGGTTGTTTTGTTCTTCAAAAACTGAAATTGTTTTGTGTGAATGGAAAACAATGCCTGTTATTTTGCATGCCTGTCAGCTCTTCAAGGGGCGCAAAAATGTAAACTTTGACCCTTTTTCTTATTCTTATTTATTTTATTTTCTATATTTTCTGTATTTTTTCATTTGTTATTCTTCATTTTATTTATTCATTTATTTATTCATTTTTTTTAAATTTATTTATTTATTTATTTATTATTATTATTATTATTATTTTGTTATTTTTTTTCTTTTTTTTTTT
>BQKZ01001138.1:29686-42012 GCA_036244855.1 Temnopleurus reevesii | reverse complement strand
TTTCAAGGAATAAATATTCCTGCCAGGTACCCATTCACCTCACCTGGGTTGAGTGCAGCACACTATGGGTAAATTTCTTGCTGAAGGAAATTAACGCCCTGAGAGAGATTCGAACCACCAACCCTCTCGTTAAGAGGCGAGAGTCCGAACCACTACACCACATCGCTCCCACTATGCTGAACATCTTAACCCAAGAATTTTCAGATTGTAAGTGACTTCAAAACTAGACACACCTAAGCCTGAAATTAAGTTTACTCCAATATACAAAGAAGACCTATATCCCAATCTAATTATGAATAGAAAAATCCATTTACCGTTAACAAAATTATAGCGTAATCCCCCACCAAGGGGTATATGAAGGATTGGTGAATTTCAAGCTAAATTTTGGCCCATAATGATTATATAAAGTTATGATATCATTTCAATAAGCATGAGGATACGTTTTTCCTCTCTTTCTTTCCTTCCATTGAGAATTTATTTCTGAAATATGATAGCTAATAGTTGGCTGTGATACCGAAAATACTCCATGTAATTGTAAAGCTTTCTATTAATCTACCATTTTCCCCCGAACCCGGCACACGCTATTCCAAAGTTTTCACTTTTAAAATGGGGTAGTGCGAACAACAACAAAAATACTTTCATTTTGTCTCATTTTGAGTTTCAGTAGATTTTTGTTATCTTATTTTCAGGGTTGGCTCTTTGTGATTATTAACTCTATACAATACAATACTGGAAC
Source organism: Temnopleurus reevesii (assembly GCA_036244855.1). NCBI lineage: Eukaryota > Metazoa > Echinodermata > Echinoidea > Temnopleuroida > Temnopleuridae > Temnopleurus > Temnopleurus reevesii. The sequence goes on along the minus strand of BQKZ01001138.1, from coordinate 41,276 downwards.
TCCCTCCCAACTGAGATAAGAGAAACGATAACTTTAAAAAACATTCAAGTACAAAATGAAAAAAAAAACAAATTTTAACTTCCACTTATAATCATTAAAAAACACAATCACATGGTGACCAGATGTGATTCGAAATCATTCATTTTGTTTTAAATTTGATTAAAATAATTTCCCTTCCCTCTCCCATGGGTAAGCATCCATTCTGCCCCCCCCCCCCTTCCCCACTCCCTCCCTGTCACCTATATAGTACCTTCTTTATAGTACCCTCTCATTGTCTTTGTCTTTTTCTATCTTTTGTTTTGTTTTGTTCGACTGTCCTGTCTGCTACCGTATCGTTTATTTATGATCGATATCTATTAATTACAATATGATAATTTGTTTATGTTACTTTGTATATGCTTATACGACTCACAGGCTAAAATTGTTAAAATATATATCACGTATATCATATTAAAGTGTAAGTACTGTTATTCCTCACATGGGCCAGCCTTTTAAACAAGTCTCGCTACTTTGCTGGCCTCCGTCTTTTTCATTTCTTTATGACTCCGTGTATGTTTAAATCTCCGAAAGATTTGAAATAAAATGATTTGATTTTATACTGAGTCAAATCAGAAGTTTCGTTAATAAAGAGTTCATTCTATTTGTGTCGAGTGCTTCAATCGATTTTTTAATAAAAAAGACTAGAATGAACTGAAAAAAGGAGTAATATATATAAGGTTTATTATTCCGAATGTTTGTTTAATCCACATTAAGATAAGGCGTTTTCGCAAGGTGAATTCTGCCTGTTTTTACACCAAATACTTTTTATAAAAAAGCGATCTTCTAAAACAATCTCGGTAATGTTCGGATTACCGAATCCATCTGATTAATAACACTGTAGGTAAAAAAAAATCATCCAAGCCTTCACAATGGCTTCATGAACTCAAAAGTNATTCGAAGTCCCGTTATTTCAAATCAAGTAAAATGGATTTATGCATTAATTTTCGTTATCCCTGCATAAAAAAGGGTAGAAGAAGAAAAGTTCAATATTGCATCCGTCATATACGATGCTCCCAGTGTTGAATTTAGTGAAAGCCTTATTGCAAAGCTGCACCTTTTACACTATGTGACAATAACCACTTTTTTCCTTATTCAAAACATTTGTGGCAGTATTCCGGTTGTTTTGTTCTTCAAAAACTGAAATTGTTTTGTGTAAATGGAAAACAATGCTTGTTATTTTGCTTGCCTGTCAGCTCTTCAAGGGGCGCAAAAATGTAAACTTTGACCCTTTTTCTTATTCTTATTTATTTTATTTTCTATATTTTCTTTATTTTTTCATTTGTTATTCTTCATTTTATTTATTCATTTATTCATTTATTCAGCGGAATATTGATCTTGATTGCCCCTGGTCTCAAAATCATGGGTGCGCGAAACTATGCTAAACATCTTAAACCATTAGATACTGGAACCGAGTAGTCCCTACACAAAATATATGGGAATTACAGAATTTTGTCATCAATGGGTTAACCCAATAATTTTCAGATTGTAAATGACCTCATGACTAAACACACCTATGCCTGAAATTAAATTTGCTCCAATATATAGAGTATAACCCATCTTTACATGTTAATATCCCAATCTAATTATGAATAGAAAAACGTATTTGACGTTAACAAAATTGAACCGTAATCGCCCACCCGTGGGTCGGAAGGAGACCAAGGAGTGATGATTTTCAAGCTCCATTTTTGCCCATAATGATTAAAAAAAATTATTAAAATATAATAACACGATATAATCTATTTCCGAAAAATTAAGTCGAACGCTAACGCCAATTCAATGCTCCTTTGTAATGCTATTGAAATCGGAACCGGCTTGTGATTGTTGTGTCCGCATACGGCGTACGGATGATCTCTATCATCCACTTTATTTTACGGAAATAGTTTATATCAATAAGCATATATTTTCCTCTCTTTCTTTCCTTCCATTGATAATTTTTTCTGAGATATGATAGCTAATAGTTGGCTGTGATATCGAAACTACTCCATGTAATTGTTAAGCTTTTTCTCAATCTACCACTTTCCCCCGAACCCGGCACACGATTTTCCAAAGTTTTTACTTTTTAAATGGGGTCGTGCGAACAACAACAAAATAGACTTTCATTTTGTCTCGTTTTGAGTTTTGGTATTTTTCTGTTATTTTGTTTCCAGGGTTGGCTCTGTATGATCATTAAATCTATACAATACAATACACCATGCCAAAATACTGGAACTTCCTCCCAACTGAGATAAGAGAATGATTTGATTTGATTTTAATTGATACTATTATTAAGTCTGAAAGTTCAAGTCAGAAGTTTTGTTAATCCAGAGCTCATTTGATTTGTGTCAAGCGTTTTTAATTGTTTTTTTTTAATTAGAATAGACTAGAATGAACTAAATGAAAAAAAGAAGTAATACGGGTCCGTATTCCGATAGCGATAGCGATAGCGATATAAGCCAGGTCTAAGTCATTGTCATTTAGACCATTGGTTTAACTTTTGGAATACGGGCCATAGGCTTTATAATTCCGAAGGTCTGTTTGATCCACATTGAAATAAAGCGTTTTCGTAAGGTATATTTGCCTGCATTTGCAACAAATCGTTTCTTTTCAGAAAAAAAAACCCGATCTTTCAAAACTATCTCGGTAATGTTCGGATCTCCGAATCTATCTGATCCCTGTGAGTCAAACAACTTCATTCAAGCCTTCACAATGGCTTCATGAACTCAAAAGTAATTATCTTCCCTATTTATTGTGCGACGCCTGTTTGATATTTCTACGCAGAATAATAGGGAAGGAAATTTCTTTTGAGTGCATTCAGTTACTGTGACTGATTGAGTGAAATTGTTAACTTTCTCCAATATCATTTCTTGCTTCTACTCACAATGCAGGAATTGGTATACCAAAAGCATGTTTCGGAAATCGATTGTATTTTCGGTATTGTATCTTCCTCGACAACCCCTTTCAGATGTATTCTTAACACATAATTTGATCATTTTCTATACATACTTTTGACAAATGATCACTAAAATTTGAGGATTTCTTATTTTCTGATATTCGGCAGAAATATCTAGTATGCACACAAACCAAACGGATAGAGCAACACAGAAAACATTTTTCTTACTCTCGCGAAAAGTTCGAAGATTTGATTTGGAAATAAGCTTTGAAGTTCTCGATGAAGGACTTCCGCTAAAGTCAAAGTTATGACAAGAACTTGGATAAAATCGTTCTTTTAGTTACTTCATCAAGCGCATAGTCGCTTCCAAAGCGACTAATTGTATCAGATATCTAAAGCTTACTTTAATTTAGGTAGGCTTCCAAAACGATGTCTTTTTTTTTATAGAAGGAAAATATTATAAGTTTCTCTCTTGAGATATAAAAACTGTAAATTAAACCCTTTGATATTTTCTTATATCATTATCATTCATCAATATCGAGCTTTTAAAGTTCTTTAACAGTTTGAAAATGGGGAGATTTCGTAAAGATATTGCGACGAACTGATCATAGAAATGATGTGTTCAAGGGCTTGAAAATGAATCGCTAATTTATTGCTTATTTTGAATAGATGGGTTATCTACTCATTTCCTGGATGAAAATGACATACGTTTACTGTGATTAAATGAAATCATTAATGTGGGCAGGGGGTAAAGTGGACAGGGCAAGATTTATGGGCAGATTGAGGGTTGAAATAGTGATTGCAAAGGGGCAAGGGAAAGGGTTTGAAGGAGAAACAGCCCGCTAACAAAGACTCGATATAGCCTATTTACATTCTTTGAATTGGTGAGGATACTTACTCACACATACAAACACATCCACATCCACATTCACATTCACCCATACCACACACCCATTGGCTAGTTTGCAAGCACATACCCTAGACTTTCGGTATGTGCATGCGCAGATCATGCATATTGTGTGACTACATCACACACATACAGCATTGCTCTACCCTCATTCTAGTCCTTGGGGAGAGCATGCAGACACACAATGCATACCCTGTATCACTCTCTGTGTGTGCGCACAACAAAACCCAAGGGTCTGTTCTGGCAGACTACCCATTCGCTCTCTCTCTCTCTCTCTCTCTCTCTGCTTAAAGACATAAAAAGGGGCAAGACAAAAGGGTTTATAAATATGTAAGTAGACACTTCCATTTTTGTAAAAACTAAAATACTTCACATCACAATATTTTCTTCTCCCGTCTTTCTCTCCCTATATTTTCTACATGACATTTCCCGCTTTTAAAATTACCTTTTCCCCTCTCCTCATTGTTTTCTTTTCTTTCTCCCTCTAACTTCATTCCTAATTGACTTCATGGCCTTATTTAGAGAAATCATTTCTATATCAGCCTGAATCATTTTGGTATTAATACCAATCATGTTAATTGCAACTTTTATCGTAATTTTGCAATAGTTATATAAAATAACAATAACTTGATCGAGTTATATTCAAAACAAATTTACCAGATAACGTTGGAAGAATATAGACAACCATATAAGTGTCACAGGGTCCTTTGCATTATCCCAAAGTTTGTTTAAAAACAACAGACGCCACGATATAAACTATTTCCAAAAAATAAAGTAGGTCATGGGACAATAGATCCGCACGCCGCGTATTGAACTATTGAACTATGCGGACACAACAATCACAAGCCGGCTCCGATTTGAATAGCATTACAAAGGACCATTGAATTGGCGTTCGACTCAATTTTTATAAAAATAGATTATATCGTGTTGGACGTTCCTTATAAAACACAAAATTGTTCTTATACTTCACTAAAAACATTTTTTTTGTGGTATTTGAATAACCTGCAATACGTTGCCAACAGGGAATAATAAAAAAATTTAAAATCTGGAAAAATTATAATACATTTTTCCTCAACTCGTCAAGAAGTTCCACCGTACACATCAACAAAAAGATGAAAAATATACAAGTATTTTCCAAGAAAATAATAAAAATGTATTACAAATCTATAAAGATATAGAAAAAAATCTTTAAAAACATAAGAATAGTATTAAAATGATTAATATCTATAATAGGGAGTGAATATCAAAATCAAAGCAAGAATTCAAACATCTCATAAATATTCAATTGCACACTATAACTCACAGCATATTACCCATATGCATCTGACTAAAATGAAAAATCCATACCATGCTCATGAGTATGGTAATGGTTCAATCATAAATAGAGTTGTCCAGTTTGAGAGTAGTTTTGGATGGTTTTAAATCAATGGAATACTGGAAAGCTACTAAATTCTAAATCACATAATTTTTCGAAAACAGATTTATGGGTGGAAAATTGTCGAGATCGTTTTCAGAGCTAAAGCCGAAAGTGCAAAAAAAAAAGTCCAATACATGTAATGGAGTAAATTGCAAATGATTAAAAATAGTTATATCCACAATCTCCATAAAGATTTGTACTCATCTGTTAGCTAGACTATAGGTATCAAATGAACGGAGCATAATGCACTGTTTTTTTTAATATTTCATATTTCATATTTTTAAAGTCCTGTGTTCATGACATATCTTATAACAATATATTCATATTATCCAATGTAGAAAGCCTAATAAGCAAATTGGATTTGATTTGATTTTCCCTTGTCATAAATCTAATGGGATTGAAAAACAAGTTATAACAAATTACGTAATACGTTTATACTTATTTCAGTACTTTGTAAAACGTTACAAAGAAATTAAAATAACACAGATATATAATTCCGAACAATTATTATCAAATTTGTAATGATTATATCACACTGTCAATTATGATTTACTACCTAACCCATTCTAGAGGGGAGGGGAATAGAATTAGTTTATTTTACCTACAAAGTCAAACATTTGAATAATAATGTTTATAAAGTATGTAATCTTGAAAAAGGGACATGATAACTTTATATTAAACAAATAACGATTTGATAACAATATAAAACTCCACAAACAAATTTTAATAAACCTATTTCTAAATAGATTTGGCACTGATGGATAAGGCGATGACATCATGCGCTGATTTTTTTTTCAGACGCAAAACGGATGCGACTACGTTTTAACGAAACGACCATGTTAATAATTTTTTTAATGGGAGATGATAAAATTGATTGGTAAAATTTGCATCATCTTGCAATTCTTCAAATAAAATAGTTTGAACAAAGACGAAAATGAATAAAAATGTAACCTTAATGCAGTTTTAAAATAGAATAAAACTGACCTAGAAATTGCTTAATTACCCTGACAAATCTATATCTTCAAGACGCTAAATAACAAGACTAAACGGTTAAAGAAAGAATAAACGGTCAAAGTAAGAAGGTATTAACTTATTATTGGACAAAATTTATGAATGCTTTCCTACATCATACAAAAGCATGATATTTGCATAATAACCGGCTGGTAAACAAATAAACTATCAATGTTAAGATAAAATCTTTTTGATTGTCAAATGCCTTTTTTGCTGGAAAAAAAACAAACTTCCGGCTCAGTCAAATATTAACGCAAATGGCTATATATCCATTATAAATTGAATTTATTTTACGATCCCGTAAGAGCAGGCAATTGCAGGAGGCACATTGTGGGGGGGGGGGGGGGGAATGCACATGTACAACATGTACAACAAACCAAAGGAATTCAGCATTAGCCAAGCTTATTCCTTCTTGCAAAGTTCTACACAAATGGATAGTAAATTAAAGTTAATTCATGTTTGGCATTACATTGGCTATCATACGATGATATGTGACAGCGCCTTCAGATGGCGCTAAAGTAAATTAAGTATCACTCACTATTGCTTTAATAACGATGATATGGCGACATATCACAAACGTCGATTTCACAAACTGACCTACTAGCGAGGGGCGGTTGCACAACCAGTCGTATACATGGTATAGCAATTCAATTGAAATAAGCGCTATTGAAATTATATGAAGCTAAGGAGGTGTTGTTCAAAAATTGCAATTGATCGCAAGTTGCAGTTGATCGGAATGCGCCAATCAGAATCATTATTTCGTGCGCGTCTTGTTGAATGCGCATACCGCGCGCGAATGCAAATGCATGTTACAATATCCAAAGTTGCAGTTGATTTGCAGTTGATTTTGAACAACACCCCCTTAGTGGTATGCAATTGTATTTGACGCTATGTCGGAGTTTTTACGTGCTCAAGCAGCGCCACCGTAGTTAAAGGCTGGTTCGTAAAAACGTTGACAATATCTTATAAAATATGTATAAAATATGTATAAAAATGAATATATGAATGATTGTCCGTGGCATATTGTAAGGAAAGACAGGTTAGGATAGTGGTCTAAACTTCACGTTATTTTCTGATCCCTTCGAGATTGGCCATCGGTAACTCAAAACCAAGAGATACAAGTAGTGAGACGAGGTAACTGAATACGCAACACGATGTAAAGTAGTAGGCCTACAAGAGAGACAATGAAATGAATAAAACAAAATAATTGTTAATGGTTTCCAAAGTGTGATCATTCCTTAAAAGTGTATCTTTGAAAGCGTCTTGGTGCAGTGCATGTTTATGATTCATAAAATGACGACCGTCGTTTCCGCCGTACAGTTTAGTATTGTATATTTATTTAAACCAAATCAGACATAATAAACGTAAATTTAAAAGAACACGAACAAAATAGAATGATATGTTTTGGACCCCAAAGAAGCACAGCTCGTGGATGGGCCCCTACAAAGAACAATAAGATGACAAAGATAGTAACATGTAGTAACTTATGTACAATTCAAGCTTGGTACAATTAAAGGAGTGGACAAGTTCATCCCTCCGATACAGTGGAAACTCGGTATAAAGAAATCTGATATAACAAAATTCCTGATACAAAGAGGCAAAAATTCTGGCCCCAGTTATCTCTCCATAACTCATTGTTCAAACCCGTTAAACTTACAATCATTGTTGCCCTTCACCACCACCATCACCACCATGACCACCACAACTACCACCATCAACACTGCCACCGCCACCATCACCACCACCAACACCACACTACATCACATTCTCCTTCTTCCCTCTCCTTCCCCTCCTCTCCCATCTTCCTCCTTCATCCTCCACTACCACCACCACCACCACCATCACCACCACCATCATCTTCATTGTAACTTACTATATAGACTGCATTCACTTGATACGCATGGGCAGTGTTACCGACGAAGATGTGCATAAGGAGTGGATGAAAGAGATAAGCACCGTACGACAGTTTGCAGAAGCACTATCATCCACATCATCATCATCACCACAACCCTTAATACCACCATCAACACCAACGCCAACACCATCTTACATCTCATCCTCCTCCTCCTCCTCATCCGGCCCCTCCTTCTACTCATTCCCTTTCTCTTCCTTCATCCTATACCACCAATGTAACCACCATAACCACCACCATCAACATCACCACCATCACCACCACCACCACCACCACCACCATCACCATCGACATCACCACCAATATCACCATCATCTTCATTGTAACTTACTATATAGACTGCATTCACTTGATAAGCATGGGCAGTGTTACCGACAAAGATGTGCATAAGGAGTGGATGAAAGAGATAAGCACCATACGTCAGTCTGCATAGGGGTATCCAAGCCTTCCAGGAGAGAAAGTCATTTACCCAGCCTGTTAGAGTCAACCAAAAGAGAATGGCATATTTAAATTTCTTCTCTTCACAATAGTGGACATTCGAGATTAGTGGACAGAGGCTTTTGAGCGGTAGAAAACGAGTGCACATATGATGTGCGCATTAAATGATGCACACATCACTTGCGTCCACAATTTACTGTACACCGGTTTCGAAAACCCATATGATGAGATGACGACAACCATGAAATGAGTGTTTGCAACAAATTACCCCCCCCCCCCCAAAAAAAAAAAAATAATAATAATAAATAAATAAAATGAAGAATTAAAAACACTTTTGAATTGGTGTTCGACTTAATTTTACGGAAATGGATCATATCAAGTTCAAATCGAATGGCTCTCATAAGTGATTTTAACAAATTACAATGTATTCATACGCTTGCCAATCTTTTTACACAATTTGGATGATTCCATTGATCACCGGGAAAACCAGACATTGCAGATACGTTCGTTTGGTATGATGAAATAATAATTTATAGACGACACAGTGGTGTGTCCTTTGTAAAGGCCGACTCACACATTGGCATTCCTAGCCAACGTCACCCCTGTGTTTTTAAAAATGAAAACGTTCCCTGGACGCACAAGGACACAGGTAAAACGGTGGACTGACGTTAGGCGTACGCTCCTTGAAAGCGAGCCGAGCGTTAGTCCACCGACTGATCCGCATATACTGTGCACTCGGCGCCTTTAGCGAGAAGAACATTATTTTGGAGACGTCGCAATGAAGTTGTATTGTTAGTAGAGACGGTAATTATGTTTGGGATGTCGCGAAAAAAGGTTTTCCTGGGAAGAGAAAGCCATTATGCTGGGGACGACGTAAAGACCTCTCATACTTGAGAATGAAGGACATTATGTTCCAGGACATCGTAGAAACATTTCCTAAATTGTATTGGAAGTTTTGAGGGACGTCATGAAGACGTTTCTTTGGTATGAGAAAATGATGCCATGCATGAGACGTTGCATAGACGTCTATTTAGCCAGAGCGAAGAAGTGAAGATGTACCAGAGACATTTTGTTTTGTAGGAGAGAAAGTAATAATGTTGAAAACGTGGTAGAGTCGTATCTTTGGTCGCAGAAACTGAAAGGGCACTATGTTAATGACGTCACGGAGATGAATTATTGAAATGAGAGAAGGAAATAACATCTATTTCGTAATATTAAGTAGAACACCTATTCAATGCTCCTTTATAAAGCTATTGAAATCGTAACCGGCTTATGATTGTTTTGTCCGCACTGTTCAATACACGACGTACGGATACATTGTCCCATGTCACACTTTATTTTTTTAAACAGATTATATCGCGTTAAATTGTGTAGGGACGTCTTGTGGACGACTTTCGTTTTGGTCTATTGGTAGATATTCTTTACCATTATTATTGTGTTTACGACGTATACAGAATTATAATTTATATTAATTGGAAAATTTTGATATATGCCGTCTCGGAAACATCCCCAAAGCTGGCACACAACCTTTAGAACCAGGACCCCTGTCTGACGGGTCAAAAATGTCATCATCGCTTCATTTCCCTTCATCCCTACTCACCTCCGTAACCATAGTGACAGGCAAAGATGACCCAAGAGAGGGCCACAGCCCAGGCGAAGTGAGCAAACGCCATGTAAATTGCGTTCTCCGCGGTACTAAGCGGTCTGCCATTGAACTCCCCATAGAGACCGTACACCACAGCTAACCCTGTAGCTATTGAAGTAGCCCATCCAATTATCACTGCAATCTGCATTACAAAATTAAGATAATAAAAAGTTATTTTATACGAAAAATGTATGATTAATCGACTGCGTACAGAATGGTATCAAATGTGAGCTATTAAAAGGCATTCTATCATATCGTTTTCGTTAAAAAAATCAATTGCAAAATCCTAAATACAATCTAAATAGTTGATGGTGTACATAAACTAAGGTGTGAAAATATTAGGCTTAATAAATTAAGATTTAGTGCTCCAAAAAGCCAAAATTAAAGATGTGCCCTAAATAGCAACACCGTGCAGGAATAAAGGTCCGGGCACACCAAACACGGCACGGCATCACGGCACGGTTTTTACGCGGTATCTTGGTTGTTATTGGCCAGCGCGTTCCTCCGCGCAAAGGATGTTCAATAACTGGCCAATCACAGGGGAGACATCACGTAAAAACCGTGCCGTGATGCCGTGCCGTGTTTGGTGTGCCCGGGCCTTAATACGTCCGTGGTAGACTTTATTGAATATTCATAGATATTTTTAGAGTGCTGCATGTATAATTTATTCCTTTTATTTTTTTTGCATTCCTTTGTGTTTTTCACCAATCTGGATGTATTAACAGCATAATTTGATAATTTTTAAATAACAAAATCATTACGTGTGACAATGTAATTAAACTGGGGAAACACACATATACATCATAGACTCTGAACTTTATTAAAACCAGGGCCCCGTTTCATAAGCTTTCCAATCGATCGTTTGATTGATATCAATCGTAAGTGTATGGGAAATTGTATACTAAGGTTTTGTCATTGATGGCAAAAATTAATCTCTTCTAAGTTACCGGCCCATGTCATATTTTTTTAATGGATGACGATTCATTTGAAAAAAAAATAGAATATATTCTAATATACAAAATAAAAAGGCAAATTAAACAAACAAACTGATAATGAATTAACAAAAACATCAATTATTATCAATCCCAAGTTAAGTTCATGATTGTGAAATAAATGATTGATTGCTTGACTGCATGAGCTGACAAAAGTCAGAAAAGATTCAGCTGATTAATTCGTGACTCAATATCAATTCAATTTGAAAATGATGGGCTGGGTGCATGCAAAAGATTCTTCATAAAATGGTAGATAGGTAGGTCTAGCATAATTATGATGGCGCTCTTCAATCTCTGCAGATTGTACGCGCCAGACAGTCACCTTCGTAAGTTTTGGCATTGGCTTCAGTGGCGGATCTA
>BQKZ01001137.1:71965-98311 GCA_036244855.1 Temnopleurus reevesii | reverse complement strand
CAACACACCTATGTTTCAAACTGGTCTGAATACAGATATTTTCACGATTTTCGACCAGTTTGACACATTGGCGTGTTGTTATTTTCATGTTTTTGACAGTGTTCGTACACAATTGAATGTGTATCATATAGAGTGGAAATTTTCACAAGACCATAACCGCGAAATTAGCGAAAATGAAACCATCGCGAAAATTTCAGCTTATACATGTCCAGTACTTGATTTGGTCATGACTTTTCCTTGAGGTTTACAATCATATGTATTTTCTTGAATTTAAATACCAATTTGTGTAGGAAACCTGTGTACAAGTAGTCCATTCATCTGTCATTCACTCTGTCTCTTTGTATAATTTTTGTCACATTTATATTGTGCTCTTATTGGTTGTCGAAGAAACATCTCTTTTTACTCTTCACAAAGACAGAGACTCTTCCTAAGATCTGGACGCTGCACTTGACACAGAATTCTCCCTGTCGCATATAGCGGATATCACTCGATATCACCTTGTGATATCGATAATCAGGCACTTTGGCTTTGGCACGCTCGCTTCCGGGATCCATCTTGATTTCACTGTATACTACATGTATCTACGAAATTTCAATCCACGTGTATTTAGCGTAATTTCTTCGCTGTGCGTCGGAAGCTCAGTATTGGGCCACTTCCCAAAAGAAACCCAAGGATATACATGTAACAAATAAATGCAGATATGAAAGAAAAATATATAAAATTATGCTTTTATTCGCAAAAAATCGATGAAAAAATATGACACTACAAGCTGCTGACAAAGTTTACTGTAGAAAGCCTATAGACTTTTGAAAATGCGCGAATGTTACCAGAAGTACCTGCGCCAAGAATCTGGGCCAAAATAACTAGTGCGCTGCAGGCGTTCAGATTCGGTGAGCTATATGTGATTGGCAGAATTATCGTCCTCCTGTCTATTGACCTATAATCATGACTCCTGTATAGATGATTCACTTTTGAATGATGCTTATTGATGACGTTTCTGTTTTTGTAGTGCTGTAATTCAATCTTAATCTAGGCTATCAATCAGTATAATCTCCCCATAAAGTCAAGCGCACAGGTTTAGGGGAAGGGGGGTGTCGGATTTGTGAGAGGAAAAGAAAAAGTTTTTGGTTGGCGGCAAGGTTTCTAATGAGGTCAGTTATTTCTTGAGGGGGAAACAGATGAAAATGGTGAGTCATCTTGAAATTGAAATTATGAGGAAAGCCCCATTTCTTGTTTTTATGAACTTGCAGACTTGGTCATCCCTTGTATATTCAGATTCAAAAGGGCACATCTGTATGTAATAATGTTTTATTGAGTAATGCGGCACATTATGTTGTTTTGCATTGGTGTTTTGTGCAGTGTTTTTCTTCTCAAATCTGTTTACTGTATATGTTGTTTTTTTTTTTTTTTCTATTTCTTTTTTGTTTTTTTTTTTTTTTTGTTTCTTTAGTTTAATGTTTTTTTTTTTCTTTTTCATTTTCATTTTTATTTTTTTTTTTTTTTTTTTTTTATATATTTTTAATTTTTATTTTTATGCTTTGAATTGTTGCTATGTCGGGATTTCTTTGGTCTTCATGCAACATTACCCTTTGCCTCCATTCTCTTCATTGAAAACACAAAATATATGAGAGTCTCTTGTTACTCCTATTCTGCTTTTGTCGATGTCATAAATCCTTTCTCCCTCCTCCAGTGTGTCAAGATGAGGGTGATGATGGTTGGATGGGTAGTGATGATGGCTTCAGATGGAGGGCTTTTATAGCTGAATCAAGCTGTCAGTTTTGGAGGGCTATAGATCTACCCCTACTGTCATCTCCAACTAGTGGCAAAAGCTTTTATACAATGATTATTACTTTAGATTGTAGATGGTGTTGGTGATGAGAAGGAGGATGAGAGGAAAATAGTGTAAATGTTGAGCACAAGGGCATCATCTGCATTAAGCTGTCAACTTTGAGAGGACAATAGATCTATCACTAATGATACCTTGTTATCTCAATATGTAGAGTGCTGGAAAGCCCCGAGATGATGAAATCTGTGCAAGATGATGGTGTGATGAGGATAGGGAGGAGAAGGGGGAGTGGGAGGAGGGAGGTGGGAAGGGAGAGAGAGGAGAGAGAAGGAGGAGAAATAGGGGGATGATGAGGACGAGAGCGAAGGAAGATGGAAGTGGGGAAGGATGGGATGAAGGAGTGAGAGAGGAGGAGAAGGGGGATGAGAGGAAGATGGTATAAATGGTGAACAGGAGGGCATCATCTGCATCAAGCTGTCAACTTTGAGAGGACAATAGATCCATGATACCTTGTCATCTCCATATGTAGAGTGCTAGAAAGCCCTCAGATGATGAAATTTGTGATTGTGCAAGATGATGGTGATGAAGATAGGGAGGGGAAGGGGAGGAAAAAGTGGGAGGAATAGGAGGAGGTTGATAAGGAGAAGGAAGGAGAGGAGGTAAGATTAAGGAGGGGTAGAATGAAATGATCGATGAGTAGGGGAGGAGAAGGAGGGGCCGGAGGCAGGAGAAGGGATAGGGAGGAGAGGAAGAGGTAGGAGAGAGGGAGGGGAAAGAGGAGGAATAGGAGGCATTTTAGGAGGAGAGGAGGAGGAGAGGATAGAGGGAAATGAGCAGGAGCATGGAGGAGCAGGAGGAACAGGAGCAGGAGGAGCAGGATAATGGGAGGTGGAGGAGGAATGGAAGGTGGAGGAGAATTAATGTTTTCCTTGTATAGGACAACATAAATATAGATCTGTTCTGAATGCTATTTCTTCACAGTTTCCCTTAATTTGGGAAAATTTTGTTCAATTTTTGGAATAGAGTGACTCGGTTCATCCATTCTGAACTCAAGAATCATTCATTTCTTCCTTGCTACAGCTTTATTGCATTATATTGAGAATGAATGCAACTTCATCATGTTGCACCCATCCCAGCCCACTGATTCCATCAATATTCTCTGATGGGTTAAATCAATTTTTGATTTGTCAGAGATTGGTTGTCTCTCCGTCAAATGATGTAATTTTGATGTAGTTTTCCTCTTCAAAGCACTTCCCCAGTATCGACTTGTGAGTTGCACATACATGTATGAATTTGTTATGCTGAAGTCACATTGCACGACCAACCCTTACATTTGTCTCATGCTGCTGAACATTTTTACGTGATGAAACTTCTAAAAATCATTTGCACAGAATGTTTGTGTTTGGGATAAAATGGTTTAAGTCATTTTTCATCTTAAAAAATAATTGTGATGGGCCTACTTTCTAGCATTAAAATTAGATAATGATAATAATAAAAATGGATGCAATTTTATAGCACATTTATCCACTCTGCTTTAATAGTGGTCAAGGCACTTTGCATTATTATTACCCAAGATTTAACCAGGCGTTCACCAATGCGCATGGCATTTGGAAGAATAAATATTCCTTCCAGGTACATGTACCCATTTGCCTCACCTGACTGTGGATGTATTTCTTGCTGAAGTATTGAATCGAAAGGAGAGAGTTCGAACCACTACACCACGGTGCTGTTTTTTTGTCCTTTGTATCTCACAGATTCCATGCCTAGTTTCTCTTGACGTCATCCACGTCAAGCCTCACCGCTCATGATGACGGTCTCCTGCGTTCCCTTACTTTATTTCAATTAATTTGATACATTGTTTCTCTTTTTTATATTCTATGTCTGATAAAATATACTATTTATTTGTATGATGTATTTATGTTAAATGTTTGTATTGTAAATCATTCATTTGAACGCAGAAATAAAATCAAAATCGAAATCAAATATACCCCTCTTCTTGCGCGCACGAAGATACAAACGTTTCCTGTGTTTCTCTGACATATTTTGTCATGGGATGGGCATGAAAGCCTCAGCCCTTTCCTTTCATTCTGTCTGTTTCTCCTATAAATGCGTCAGTTTCTCCCGCTTGTCAATTTACCCTCTTGTTGATAGCATTTTTTCTCAATATTCATTCCCTTTTCCTCCTTCCCCACATCGCAGAGCTATCTATCTTTCACTTATTTCATCTCTACTCTCTCCATCTTCTGAATTTGACTCTCTAATTTATCAAGTCATCCAGCCCATCTCTTTTGATTCAGACATCCCATTACTTTCCTAAACCAAGCTGAGGTTTGTTTTTTTCCTCAATTCTGGCAGAAACTTGGATGATTCAGAGTGGAGCACTCTCATGAATCCTGGATATATTCCATGTAAATCTATACTTAGGCATCCATTGCAGAGGATGGCTGTCAGTCCCAAGTATTCCATTTCATGTAGGCCGTCATCGGAGCAAACATTGCTCACATCAAAGCCTGAAATCAAGTGGGTTGAATTTTGATGATTATCGTGTGTCATGCATATATTTCCTGGATATAGCCGTATATTTATGGAAATTAACCCAACCAAACACGTGTAGATCAAGCACGTGGTTAACCCTTTTGTGACCACGTTGCGAAGACTGTTGACAATATTGACAAAATGAACACAAACGTGTAGATCAAGCACGTGGTTAACCCTTTTGTGACCACGTTGCGAAGACTGTTGACAATATTGACAAAATGAACACAAATAGTAGGGGGTGTTGTTAAACTTCTCAAGAAATATTGGTTAGAAATAAATTGTGGTCCCTCCTCCCCAATAGCCAGAAATGAAAGGGTTAAAGCCTTCAAATGTGCCCGCCAACAATTTGGTGAAAGCAGTGCATAGAATAATCAAACAAAAAATGACACCTCTCTGATATAAATGAATTAATTAGAATTTACTATTGTCAGCTTGCAGAGTAAATGGGGAAACCTTGGCCTTATGTACATTTCATTGCAATATCGGTTGGCAATAGACGCAGAGCAATCAACCTTTGAAGAATATACACCAATACAGATAGGCTGCCTCTCATAAATTTACATATTTTTTCCTTCAATACTTTTATTTTTATACATGCTGCAGCTCTCGGCATATCAGAGGAAAGAATCTTGGTCTCTAATTGAAAAGATGATTTTTATGCAACAGCACAATGAATGATGGCCCTTAAACAATTGAACTTGCAATCGTCCTGATTTTTTTATGCATTTTATGAGTGAAATAAATATTGAATATTGAATATTGAATCTATTCTATGAATATGAATATGAGTTTTATGAGTAAAAATATAGCCGGTGGACAAGCTGCATTGCCTTGTAAATATTTTCTATGGGAGAAAATAATTCAATAATCTAAGAAAAAAGTAGGTTTAAAAGAGAATTTGTAATTGGTTGTATAGCTCATCTTTGCTTTACTCTCGTTATATCCTCTTGATATTTGACACAAAATTTGCATGAAATTTTGCATCATTCGCAGCTGCCCCCCCCCCCCCTTGAACTGCAAAAATGTGACAAATTTTACTGAATAGATACATGCAGATCTATATTATCACATACACTGTACGATTTTAAATCTGCCCTTTAATTTCAAATATTTTGTAGAACTTTGCAAAATATGCTTCCAATTTTTCTTGACCACCGTGTATCAATGATAGATTGTATTATTCGAGATTCTATTTCATGGTTCTATGGTTCAAATGATGCTAACACTCGGAGACAGTAATGTAGGTCATCCGTCTGATTGGTTGTTTGGCTGCGAGGTGTCCATTTGATTTATGTTATATCAACTCGGGCATGAATATTCCATATTTATGGATGTAGGCTTTCTAGTACACATTTGTTATGCAAATGTACGCTCTCGCTTTGGCTCTGGCGATGGCTATATTTGATTATGAAATATGTTCTTATGTGATAAATTTGTGTTATCTGCTGTTTTGTTTTAATTTTTAAAGTCAATGATATTGATTGAAATGGAAATATGTATTTTTAATGTAAAAATAAAATACCACCATTAATTCTTGCTGATATTCAGAGGGGTTTTTCTACTCATTTGTAGTATTGATAAGAAGAATGAACTGTTTTCATACAGTGCTTATCACCTCTTCATGAGAAGTCCCTTAGCGCTCTACAATGACAGCATTATAACCCTGGCTTTAGCAGTGCAGCTATTAGGCGCAGAAGCTTTTTCCAAGGAATACACTTTTAACATTCATCTCACCTGGGTTGTGACTCTGAGTGCAGCAAAATATGGATGAATTTCTTTCTGAAGGAAATTAATGCCATTGGTGGGAATCGAACGTAAGACCCTCTGGTTAAAAGGCGAAAGTCAGAACCACTATACCACGCTGCCTCCACAATAGTTGTTTTCTCCTTTAAGGGAAACTTCACCTAGACATTGATGTGCACTCTGCTTTTTCACAAAAAGTATACAAAATTGTACTTCTCTCTTCATGAACATTTTGATTCTGCATGCATTTCAGAATGATTTTTAAAAAATTTATTGTCTATTTTTCTAGAAAAAGAAGAAAATGTGAAATTCTTTGTACAAAGTGAATGGAGAGTTCTCCATGTTGGCAGCCATTTTGTGCCTGTACGTTGCCAATTTAAGAAGCCCCAAAATGAGCGGTTTAAATCAAAACTTTGAAAATTCATAACTTTTGAATGGATTGTTGGATTTTGCTCAAATTTTCACAGTTTGATCATCGTGTTTTTCTTCATCCACTGAGAGTGCATCAATGTCATGGGTGAAGTTCCCTTTTAATGTGGATCTTGAAGAGGAAGGATTCAAAGAGGGGGTCAAAGAGTTCAACATGGAAGCTCTCGGAATACGGAAGAGATCTCCTTCTCTGGCCCTTAGCTACTGTCACACTGTCCATCGATTCCCAGCCGGGACATACTCTACATGTGACTCATTAGAGTGATGTAGTCGCCATCCTCAAGTGCACTTCAAATCATGCCCTACATTCATGAGCACTTCAATGATTGCATGCTATTATTTAAATTATTCTTCAAAAAAGAATGAAACAACAAAGACAAGACATATAGGAACTGTAATATTATTATCAATCTTCTGCATCTAAACTACATCGTGTACAATAACTGTTCATGATTCTGTCTCTGTTCTCTTCAAGTGCTCTTCAAATCATGCCCTACAACATTCATGAGCACTTCAATGATTGCCGCCATTGTTAAAATAAAAAAGAAAAAAATAAAAGGACAGAAACACAAACAGACACATACACTGTATAGACAAGACAAAGACACAAAGACACAGACAAGAACCAAATTTACATAAAAATTATGTATTATCACTATCAATCTTCTACTTTTAATCTGCAATTTATGATCCTGTCTTTATTTTATTCTCCAATTGCACTTCAAATCATGCTCTTTATTCATGGGCACATGAATAATTGCTGCCATTATTTACATGTAGATTTAAAAAGAAAAAAACCCAGAAAGGACAGAAACAGACACATACAGGCAGGACAACAAAAATAGTTACTTGGGAATTATGTATTATCAATCATCTGCATCCAATGTACAATTTATGATCCTGTCTTTATCCTTTCTTTTAAATACAGAACTCTAAGCACTTCAATGATTTCCATCATTGAGAAGAAAAACGAGAAAGGATAGAAAAACACACAGACACACTAAACAAGACACAGATACAGACCGACCAGAACCAAATCTACATGTACATAAAATTAAGTATCATTTTCAATCTTCTGCTTTTAATCTGAAATTTATGATCCTGTCTTGGTTCGTTGTATATATGTCCCGAGTGCACTTCAAATCAAACCCTATGTTCATGAGAATTTGATTGCTGGCATTGCTTAAATCAAAAGAATGCTTAAATCAAAAGAAAATCAGATCAAAAGCAATCACACAGACAAGACTCAAATTTATATCAATCTACTACTCATGCAACGTCCCCATCTTTGTACATTAGCTTCATATTTCAAATCTTCCTCTTCAGATTAAATTGAGCTTAATTTAGCTTTTTATGAAGGACAATGTCAAACCAATCCTCTTTGTTCCAAGATCATTGTTAGAAGAAGGAGCAAGCTATAAGCTTTTGAGCAGTTGTGGACTGAAATTGAAAGAAATCAGAACTACAAAGGAAGTATCGAATGTGCATGCCGTAATATTTATAAAGCCTGCATTATGGCAAGAGCTATCAAATGTTCATTATAGTTCTTAGGAGAAATCCTTTTCAGTTTTGAGCAAATTTCTTGTTGATTCATGAAGAAAAAGAAAGCGATTTTCAGGGTTGCAAGTTTTCAGGACGTCAGGTAGAAGGTAGCTTTTTCTTCTGGGCTTAACTGTAAGTAATTGATTTCAACATACATTGTAGGAGGAAATGACATACATGTATGTACATTCAAACAATAAATGTAGATTTAATGTCTTCTTCAAGATATATGTTCCAAATCCATTTCAATGCTCTGCAAATCTTCCTTTTACATTCAAACCTGTCTTGAAGGGCCATGAGATTAGTCATATTTTTTCTCTCAATATAACACATATAAAAAGTTGTATTAGATGCCAAGCATTTCAGACCCTTTCGACTACTTCGTCAATCCCACTGGCTCGGCAGGAAACGTTTCGATGATGAAAGTGTTAAAAGCCATGCCAAGTGTGAAGCAGTGTGATCGGTGAGATAAGACGCATTCTGGCCGATTTGATTCATAACTTGAATCATTGCCAAGTTCTTATATAAAAATAGAACACCCAGACGAGCGCAAAAATGTAGAAATTACAAACCAACGCCCTTATACATTTGAACGTGATGCTGTGGAAAAAAAAGTTGCTAAATCAAAAATCATTTTCAGCAAGTCCGTCAGTCTTGGGCGTCCAATCAATTTTTTGTCGTAAACAGGGAGTTGGGAAGAGACCTGGGATAAAATCACTGCCGTCTTTAATACTTTTTTAGCAGTTTTGTGAGAGTACATTCATGTCCGATTGACATTTATGATCAAAGAGAAAGGCTTCCGATATGGAATTGAGGCATTTTTGTTCCAAACTTTGTACTTGAGTGCCTAGGTATTAAGATTTACATCAGTCAGACTGTTAAAAAAATGTAGAAAATATGCGACAGTGATTTATGATGAAAGAGAAGGCAGTTAGTATGAGAAGGGATGCATTTATTTTAACTTTTCAGCAATGCCGAAGATTTCAATTTTGTCATTCAGTGTTGTTATTCATGAAAATGATGTTAACCTTCTTTAATAACAAATGCCAATTGCGCATATTAAAACTTCTCAATGGTACAATCTCAGATATCTCTTTCAGCGTTCTGCGAGTACATACCAACATGTAAATATTAAACTATGTAACATGTTTTTATTTTGTCTTTTTTCATATTACAATTAACTTTTGTAGTTTTGTCAACGTACATGTGGGAGAAAACAATGTGATGTTCAGTTATCAGAATTCGTGCCCTGTCTTTTGATAGCGGTAGGCCTGTATGCTCTGATAAAGTTTAGTCAAGACTACAGAGTTACAGAAAACATGAATGTTCAAAATGTTCGGAAAGTTATCCATCCCTACATGTAAACTGCTTAGCAAATTGCGATACCCTAAATTCCATATTAACAAGTAAACAAAAATAAAATCCCATATTTTTGATGTTTGTGTAGGCTTGGATCTGGGAAGGAGAGGTCATGTTAGTAAAATCCTCACTTCCTTAACATAAAGTGTCCACCTAATATTTCCTGGGTATTTTATAGATTGACATTAATCATAAAGTCAAATTTATTGTTGATATTTTGGTTCAAAGTGCAGGTGCAGGAAATACACGTAGGACAGTTATAGACGGCCCCTGCTGTTTCTATAAGTTGAGTAGGTCATTAAACCAAGTTCAGGGTCAAGCCAAGCAGTTTTTATGGTAATAGGATGTGTAAATATTGGAATGGGTCTGGGGTGATGGGGATAAATAGGAGGTTCCCTATGTAACTGGAAAATAAGTTAAGACGTGCCAACTTTTATGGAACATTAGAATAGAAATGAAAAAATGAATAGCCAAGCAGCTGAACCAAATGTTTTCATACGAACGAAAACCCGACAATGGAGACATATGATCCAGTGATACATTGATACAAGAAAGCATTAAATTTGCTTTTTTAAGTTTTACACAAGTTAGTTCTGGTTGGCAATTGTTATGTTACCACTGGAATTTTCTTGTTCAAATCAGGCAATACTACTTCGTCTCAAACTGATACATGATCTCTCATTTGAAACATCAAATCACGTCCGTAATTGACATAAATACGAAGATGGGTTATAGGTTGTTGTCATCTGACCTTTAGAAGTGAAAGTTGAAAGCAATGAGAATTGATACTTGTTTAGAATTGGTATAGTTTGGATGTCACCTTGTGTACTAGGAAAGCTACATCCAACTACATGTACATGTACATGTATACAGAATCGTTTTTGATGTATTGATTTTTTCCTGTCTTTTGAAATATCTGTGTTGGACAACTTGATTTATTAGTTGTTTCAATTATCTTTTATTTATTGTTTCAAATCTTGTTTTGACAAAACTGATTAAATGTAACCAATTTTCTTCCTGTTTCAAGGTAGTTAGTAAATTTGTGTTGAAACAGTGTATTTGTTTTTAGATAAAAGTTATATTGTCATGATATTATTTTACTGAAATTGAAGGGATAATTGGCCCTATTCTAATAATAATAATAATAATTACATAACATTTATCAGGCGCTTAATACGGATTGCTCGAGTACTTCCTCAATGAAATAACCACAAATCAAATTTGACAGGTTTTTGTTTCTTCTTGATNTGTATGTTTCATAAGTTAAATTTAGTGCTATGCCAGGGTACATTGTACATCCATAAAATAGAGTACTCGGACAAATGAAATAAAGCATATTACTCACTGCCATTTTACATTTGTAGATTCAAATGAGAGTACTTTCATATCTGATAGATGTTTATGATGAAAGAGAAAGGCTTCGACTATGAAGTGGGTGAATTTTGGTTCCTAATTTTGCGCTATAATACACGGATAAAGTACAAATTAAGCACAAGAGTGAACTTGCTATAAAACTTCAGTTGATGGCAAGTTCCAATCAAAACCATCGTTTCAAATGCCTCTTGTAAAAATGCAGACAGTGCGTAAACGAAAACATGCTTTGCAATTTGCGATCAATTGTAAGTTTGTAGTTACACCTCCTTTAATAGATTAATGAAGAAAAAATGTGAAAATTTTCTCCTTCATACTGCTTTGATTCCATATTGACAAGTAAACGAAAATAGAATCGCATATTTTTGCTGAATGTGTTGGTTTGGAGTTACATGTAGGAAGGAGGGGTTACGTTGGTAATATCCTAACTTCCTTAACATTTAAGTGTCCACCTAATATTTCCCGGATATTTCATAAATTGACATTAATCATAAAGTCAAATTTATTGTTGATATTTTGTTTCAAAGCGCAGGTGCAGGAAATACATGTAGGACAGTTATAGACGGCCCCTGCTGTTTCTATAAGTTGAGTATGTCATTAAACCAAGTTCAGGGTCAAGCCAAGCTGTTTTCATATTAATAGGATGTGTAAATATTGGAATGGGTCTGGCGTTGTGGTGATATAAGGCCCATATGATATGCAGGGAGGTTCCCTTTCCGACTGGAAAGTAAGTTCAGAGATGCCAATATCTCTGGAACATTATCTAGATCAGAAATTAGAGCATGAATAGCCTAGGAGATGAACCAAATGTTTTCACAAAAAATTATGACAAGGCCATTAGCTTCTTCCTCCTACTGATTGACAAAAGTAACACCCCAAATTCTATGGTGACAGACAATCAAGAATAAAGATCCTCAAATTTTGCTGAATGTGTACGTTTCAATCTGGGAAAATCAAATTGTGTTAGTAAAATCCATTCACTCTTCCTTGAACACTTTATATTTTCCGGGCTTTTATATAAATTGACATCAATCATAAAGTCAAATTTATTGTTTATATTTTGGTTCAAAGTGCAGGTGCAGGAAATACACGTAGGACAGTTATACTTATAGACGGCCCCTGCTAAAGTTGAGTAGGTCATTAAACCAAGTTCAGGGTCAAGCCAAGCTGTTTTTATGTTAATAGGATGTGTAAATATTGGAATGGGTCTGGGGTGATGGGGATAAATAGGAGGTTCCCTATGTAACTGGAAAATAAGTTAAGACGTGCCAACTTTTATGGAACATTAGAATAGAAATGAAAAAATGAATAGCCAAGCAGCTGAACCAAATGTTTTCATACGAACGAAAACCCGACAATGGAGACATATGATCCAGTGATACATTGATACAAGAAAGCATTAAATTTGCTTTTTTAAGTTTTACACAAGTTAGTTCTGGTTGGCAATTGTTATGTTACCACTGGAATTTTCTTGTTCAAATCAGGCAATACTACTCCGTCTCAAACTGATACATGATCTCTCATTTGAAACATCAAATCACGTCCGTAATTGACATAAATACGAAGATGGGTTATAGGTTGTTGTCATCTGACCTTTAGAAGTGAAAGTTGAAAGCAATGAGAATTGATACTTGTTTAGAATTGGTATAGTTTGGATGTCACCTTGTGTACTAGGAAAGCTACATCCAACTACATGTACATGTACATGTATACAGAATCGTTTTTGATGTATTGATTTTTTCCTGTCTTTTGAAATATCTGTGTTGGACAACTTGATTTATTAGTTGTTTCAATTATCTTTTATTTATTGTTTCAAATCTTGTTTTGACAAAACTGATTAAATGTAACCAATTTTCTTCCTGTTTCAAGGTAGTTAGTAAATTTGTGTTGAAACAGTGTATTTGTTTTTAGATAAAAGTTATATTGTCATGATATTATTTTACTGAAATTGAAGGGATAATTGGCCCTATTCTAATAATAATAATAATAATTACATAACATTTATCAGGCGCTTAATACGGATTGCTCGAGTACTTCCTCAATGAAATAACCACAAATCAAATTTGACAGGTTTTTGTTTCTTCTTGATATTATAATGTGTACAATCGTTGGACTATACCTGGTAAAACTAAAAAACATTGAAAGTAATATGCCTTTGTCAATATATTATTGATCAATGCGGCAATATTAAAAGGTGAACCTTTAGAAATTTAATAACAGTTTGTACTTCAAACAAAATGAAAGCCTCTCAATTCCAGAGTCCATCACTTGAATTCCATGAAGCTAACAATATTAATATTGATTGTGATATTAATATTGCCCAATGGGAGACTATAGTGAGGCAAATAATACGCCGCTTCTCTGAATAGATATTGACCTGCATTACATCTGCTATTCCAAAGTAGAAATTTGTACAATTTTCAGAAATCTGCTTTATTATTGATTATTGTACTCTGTACACACGTTTGTTCATGGAAATGATAATTGTGGGCTTTCCATACTTGCACATACATGTAGAGGGTCGGATGTTAGAATACAACTCTAGGGTTAATTTCCTTCAGCAAGATATTCATCCACATTGTGCTGGTTTCTACCCAGGTGTGCTTAGGGACCAGTTGGAAGCGACCATTATGTGGTCAATTTAGCATTCAGAACCTTGAAGCACCCTGCTGAAATACTCCCTAGGGAGTGGAAAATGTGCATACATTGTATGTTTGCATGTTTTGAATCTGATAAACCAGGATAATTGAAGCTGTTACTGTATATCAGGGCCTACTTAGAGAACAGTCGAGTGGGAACTGAAACGGCTACCCTTGGTAACTGAGACATATTGTATTATAATTATGATTATTGATTACATGTATTATTATCATTATCATCATTATCAGTGTTATGAATGGAGTTTATGGTACCCAGCATGAGCAATACATGGAAGTCTTCTAATTTGATGATGCACATATTCAGATGATGATACGATCTCAAATCTCAGCCTCTCCTATCTTGTCGGGTGACGAGTCACATTCCAATTAAGTTCAAGAGCATAGCGCTACAGGAGGAAGTATTCATGTGCGTGTTGAGGGGTAGCCCCATCTGTCGTGAAGTATGTGCTCATGTCCTACATACTTTCCATGAATCCTTTATGACTTTTCTGAAAACAGATGTCTCATTTGATGGCATGATTCTGTTTGATGTTTGATTTTTAATATGATATGAAATAAGAAGAGAAGCTGTTTGTGCCAGGATTGGTGTTTAGCAAAGGGAATCTGACTGGGCACCATACAGTAGTAAATTAGTCAACCATACAGTTTTAGGAACAACAAAAACAACACATTTGAATGGAGGGTAATATCATTTTTGTTCATTAAAAAATTGTATGATATTTTAGAATGAGTTTTGCTGATGTTTGTTATTTTGATCAGATTTGAAATAAAACCAAGATGGAATTTAAAAAATCGGGGCTCAGATGCTCAAATTTTATTAATGCTATTTTTTTCTGGCGACAAAGTAATTTTGATCCTTTGTGACTCCTCCGAACAGAGATATAAACAATTTTATTTCTATGTTCGGAGAGTGCTACAGACAGCTTGTTGTGTTGTATTGGAGGAGGGAAGAGATATTGTCTGAGGAAAGAGAAATATTTTGAGCAACTTGCTTCAGTAGTTGATGGGTTAAATACACCCCAGCTACACGTATCTTCTAAACATTTGTCTCTTTTGACATACCCTTTAATATCAGAAAGCCTTTTCATTTTCTCTATACGCACACCAAGCATGTTGCATTAAATATGTAATATGTTTGTGTTCCACAGTCAAGAGTGCTGTGGGCAAATTCATTTTTATTTAAATAGGTGACCCAAATATGCAATCACCGCATTCTATTTTGAGCAGTTTTACTTCCTGCGAAACAGAAGCGATTACTAATAGGATAATGCTATTCCACATGCAATGCCGCATACTCTCTTTTCATCAAGCTCTTGCCATATTTCTCGTCAACTGTTCTCTTTCCTTGCTATTCTAGGTTAAAGCTATCAGGGCTCAATATTTCTTTTGTTCTTTGAAAGTAGCAACCATCAAATTACTGAATATTGTATAGAAATTGGGGGGGGGGGGCATGATCAGAATATGTCAGAATTTATTAGAAGTTTTCTTCGTCATTTATCTCGAGATAAAAAAAATGTTTTTTGGTCTAAAAGATGGAGCTTTCTTCCTGAAAAAAAAAGAATATTAATTTTCCTGAAGCACAGGTAAAAAGCATTTAGATGTTAGGTGTTTTGTCTTCTCAATCAGATTTGATAGAATATGAGAATTTGTGTGTGATTCCGATAAAAGGGATGCTTTGCATGATTCTCTTTTTAGGAATTATACTTCCACGGAGGTCTGCAACTTTATATCGGCCATGTGACTCCAGTGAAAGGCATAAGTGACGTTTCATGAATTTTAAGGATTAACTACATGTAGCTGATATGAAAGAGTATTAGGATAAGCATTATGAAAAGGCTTTTGACCCAAGCACTCTAAGATACATATTTTGTAAATTGATATAAGCAGAAGACAGGTATTATCTTCATCTCATAGGATTAGACACATTTAAAGAAGTGATTTAATGAAAGAGGGTTAAAAATCGGGAAAAGGCTTATGACCCGAGCACTCTAAGATACATGTTCTGTAAATTATCATGAGTTATTAGCAGAAGACAGAAAAGAAGTTGATATCTTCATATTAAGAGGAGACACATTTTAAGAATTGATTTTACGAAAGAATAAGAGTTATATGACCCAAGCGCTTTATAGAGATGTCCATATTTTGTAAATCATCAGTAGTCATTAGCAGAAGACAGGTAATATCTTCATTGCAGGAGACACATGTAAAGGATTGATTTTATGAAAGAGTATGAGGGTTTATGAAAAGGCTTTATGACCCGAGCACTTTGAGGTACATGTACATATTTTGTAAATTATCGTAAGTTATTAGCAGAAGACAGGAAAGAAGTTGATAACTTCATCGAAGGAGACACATCTCTTCCCAAACAATTTTCCTTTTCAATGATGTTGACATGTCCCTACATCTGCCGCTTATATCCTTACCGTAGTCTTCATCCACACACCCAATCCTTGTCTATAATAATTATACGTTCTTATAGCGCCTGACACTAACTTTATCAGTCATCCCTAAGCGCTCTTCAATGTACTATAATTACACTGTCTTTAGCAGAGTAGCTGTAAGTAGTGCATTTTAAGGAAAAATTCCTACCAGGGGGGTGTTGCTCAAAAGTTGCAATTGATCGCAAGTTGCAGTTGATTGGAACGCGCCAATCAAAATCATTGTTTCATGCGCGTGTTGTTTGATGCGCACACCACGCGCGAATAAAAATGCGTGTTACAATTTCCAAAGTTGCAGTTGATTTGCAGTTGATTCTGAGCAACATCCCCCAGGTGGGTACCTGGCAGGATTGTTTCACACCTCACCTAGGTCGATTGCAGCACTATGTAGATGAATTTATTTTATCTTACTTGTGTGAGTAAATGTGACTGGATGACAAGACGAACATTCGGTCTAGCCTTTGTGGAGACCGATTCCAGGTAGCAGCTACAGGTGTGCTAGTTTTATATACCAGCTACTTCTACTGCCTTAATAGTGTAAGTCATAATATGTTAATTAATAAATTGTTATGAAATAAACTAGATTGGGTATATGCGGAGACTACTCCCTCCCAATAAGGAAAGTTGATAGCGGGCAAATACCCCGTGATAATGAAATTATAACGCTAATGCATGGCTCACAGAGTTGACATTTGCAATTCCTTTCAGATTTTGCGGAGTCGTTGAAGACGAATCGGCCAATCTGTAAACTGTTTGTACGAGATAGTACTCATATCCCAATCAGAAGTGCCCTAATCCTGGGGTAATTTGTTCCAGAATTAGGGAGCGTGGCTCGACGAATGAATTCCATTTTTTTCTTGTAGACCATCGTCCCGCCTGCCAGGAAGTCGCTAACGCATTCTTGCCGGTATGCACGGTCTGACGCAAATCAAGAACAGTCCAATTCACTTGCTGCCAGGGAAGTGTGATTTCCCGCTAAATTAGGGTACGGTGTCGTTTTTTTTCTTTTTAATCGTTTGACCATCAACGTCGCGTGACTCAATTAGCCGTGGACGAATTGTCATCTCTCTCGGGGATGAGGCAGAGTTTTATGATGTTCAGACTTTTTTTTCTAGTTTATTAAAGTTTTTTTTCTGTGGTCCATTAGTGTTGATGGATTTATTTTAACGTATTTGAAGATTCGCAGGGTCAAGAAGATTATCTCCTGCCATATTTCTTGATGGATTCCTAAATGAAAATTGGCAAGTCGTCATTTGACAAGTCTTTGATGCTCTTGGTTTATGAGAATTCAAAGTGAGCCCTGGATTATTAACAAGTACCTTCCCGTGATCCATTGACCACATAGAGTTGAGTAAGATTGTCGACTTTTAGGAATTAACTAAGTAAAAACACTGGGCATTGGTGCATTCTCCTGTTAATAGTCAATTGATACTGTGTTAACAATATTCCAGAAGTTTGGGGTTCAAGCCCCCAGACAAGTGTTTTTAGTGATTACTGCAGGAACTGTCCCGGACATTGATAATGTTCGTTGATAGATACATGTAAAATGAAAGTTCTATCTCACAATGCGATCAGATTTTTTTTCGGAATAAACCAACCCATTTCAATTTAATTGATTCCATCCTAAATTGATGTTAAAATCGTTTAAACCGGCTTATCACAACTTCAATTTTAAATGGATTTATTATTTAAATTCTTTCATTTGTAGTTAGATTATTGTTGGTTTTAAAGTAGACCATCAAATTTTGGCCACCAAGTCTCCTTCATTGTTTATCAGATGTTGGAAATTATCATTATCATGATATGCATACAAATGTATCATTATTTTGAACAACTTTGTTTCTAGGGAACATGAAAATCATTTATTGTTGGTTCTGCGATTCATGCGAAAATTCTTATTTCTTATAGAATATCAGAGGAAGAGAAATATCTTAAAATGAAGCTTCATCTGCCAAGATACATTGTAGATCAGATTGCTGAAATGTTGTATTATTGAGCTTCTGTCCAATTCAATTTGAGGAGCTGTCATTATTCTTTGACTTTGTTAAATTTGCAAACAAGGATGGGTATTTCACTATAGATTTGAAGCAAAAAAAGAAATAGGGCAAATGAAAGAACTCCTCACTTCAAGCCTTCAAATTATCCTTGTTATTTGAAGAAAAAATCAACAACATGCATGTGTCGCCCCTGTTTTTTTTTAACAACCACATGGACTAATCAAACGAATAGCAGAGATACTATTTACTTTCTCTGCTGCTAGAGACAAATGATGCAAAGGTTGAATAGGGATATGTTTCTTTTGTTCAGTTTCGTTATCGTTCAGTTTCATAGTGTTCAATGTTTTGATAGATTGTAGCAGGGTACCTTGCATGGAGATGCTTTCCTCTCCGTCAAACCATAATAACGAAGTGAATTAACTTGAGATACCTTCGGATTTCCCTGCATCATTAGAAGGGAAATTCTTGGATCATGGAAGGAGATTGGAAGCTTCAATAAGGACCATGTTTTGAAGATCTATTTCTTGAGGCTTAGTCTGTCTTGCGTCTTTGATTTTGCACGTCAGAGCAGAAGAAGATGTACTTGAAGAGTTTTTCTAATTCTGTTCGGAAAAGAAATGTTTAATAATTTTCTGTGATGTAATGGAAAATACACATCTGTATCTAGTATGATTATTGGTACCAGGAAAGTTATTCCCTAAACAGTATAGGTCTGTTTTATCAAACCATTTCCTTGGGTTCATTAAATTGAATTTAAAGTGAAGTACATGTACATGTATGTTAATAAGCTGTAGACATAGAAATTTGTATGTTCATGGCTAGACATATTTTCCATTAGTATTGATTTTCTCTGTTCTCTGCAAGTTTCTATCTACAGGGAATTGTAATTATCGGATCAAAAGCATTTTAACCAGAAACATCAAACAAAGAAAACTGCCTGGAGATAAAATTCAGTAATAATATTGATTAAGGAAATATTGAACGATTGTTAATGATTTGAAAAGAAATCCATGAAAAAAATGAATTCTTCAGAAGATTTTGCTGGATGCCTGATATTACATGTACATTAATTTTTTCGTGATTTTCTGCCTTTGACGATATTCCACCTCTACCTCTATTAATCAAAGACCAAATTCACAGGCAAGATTACAATCACTGTCCGATTCAAGGAATCCTTCACGCAGCGTCTCCATGACGGGGGATAGCTCGTCAATGGTGACGAGCCGTGTGTGCATTCCTCGCACGTCAGCAGTGCGCGGGTGCATCCATCAGGGCTCCTCGGGGCTCTGCGTCTGTCAGCGGCGGACTGTTGGGTGACGGGGAGGAAGCGTCTAAATTGAATCTCGTCATTACTGGCTTAGCACGCAGCTGACTGAACATCTCATTGTGTGTGTTGGCTTCTTGCCTCTCTCATAACAGGGTCATTCATCATTCGATAAACATTGCAGTCAAACTTGCACTTGCTAAGCTGGAGTCACTGCAGTTAGCTACAGGAGCTATTGGAAAGTTTATTATGATCATCTCGCTTGTAGATGATAGATGTTGTATCTTCTATCTAGACAGGGAAAAGTTTTGAATCTCACTCTTCAATATACCTGCAGGTAGAAAACAACTTTTATCTGAATCTCATATGTTTTATGATGATGGAAATAAACACCACCTAGAAAGATTTCTTGGATATGAACATTTCCTGACTTTTCTATGGACTTTGCATTCGCCCAGCATCAAATGTTGGAAGTGTTTTCTGAGACTCACCTCTGTTAATAGATGAAACTAAATATTTATGCCTATAAGGACTCTATTCAGAGGATTTATCTTCTAAATCTTATCTAGTGATGCTCTTTTGTGGATCTTGTGTCACATGAAATTCTTGGTTGGAAGCATTTTATGAAACTTGCATTTATTGAACCAGATAGATGAATGATGCAATGTTTACTTGCATAACTATTCCGTACAATCAGGAGAAATATATACATGTAAAGTGAATCCATCTCTGTGTGGGTGGATTGATTTTATGTTGCTGTTGCATCCATTTTGATTTCCTCCTGC
Organism: Temnopleurus reevesii; assembly: GCA_036244855.1. Taxonomy (NCBI): domain Eukaryota; kingdom Metazoa; phylum Echinodermata; class Echinoidea; order Temnopleuroida; family Temnopleuridae; genus Temnopleurus; species Temnopleurus reevesii. Next base: position 78,399 of record BQKZ01001137.1, on the reverse strand, counting down.
AAAGCTAGGCATATCTTTCCATTTTGGATAAGTGATTTGGATGCTTTTCAATTTGTTTGGCCGTCTGTATACTCTTCGCTCCTCTTCAGAATAGTTTTTGTTAAAAAGCCCCACAGATATTAGAGCAAGAATTGAATATTTGGATGGATCGTTGGTAACATATCGGATGTCAATTGTTGGATTGTTATTTAAATGGAATACTAGTGCTCCACATATCAATGGATTACAAGGTTTGTATTACGCATTATCCATAGGGCCTGCTGCGGTATTCTCAAAACATGTTTTGAGAATGTTTTTGGCATGTGTCATACATTGAGCCTGCTATAATTTTAGAAAAAGAAGGCAAGAGGGAATTTGAAAGGGACGGCTCAAGAAAGGGTACATGTACACGTACTCAAGTTGCCTAGATGTTATCAATATGGACTGTATTGTAAGTAATATTTACCCATCTTATTGCAAAAAAAATATCAAAATATTGTTTATTGATATTCACTTGAAATTAAGATCAAATCAACAGTAAGAGTGTAAAGTATTAGTTTACTTATTTTCGTATAAGTTTGTTAGATCACAAGAAATCCAAAAACTCTTTAAAGCCCAAATTGTCTTACCTGACCTTGAATCTTAAAATGTTATTGTCAATTAGCGTCTCTGTATGTTCATGAATAATTAAAAACATCAACATTATTGATTGTGGTCATTTGTAAATGAAGAAGTTGACCACAAACTACCTGTCTGTTGTCAGCAGTCTTCACTTTATATTTCCAAATATATCAGCAATCTGTGAATGTCTAGTAACGAGCTTCAATGTTCACTCAAAATGTGTTGTAAAGGATGGTTCAAGCAAGTTTTATCCTTTATTAAATATAGCCATTTCATTCTCATATAATTTTGACTGGAAATAAATAAAGTTGCCAGGATCCACAGGAAGTGTGTTTGCTAGTTCAAATCAACAAAAAATGCAAAAACATACTGTTTCACTCCCTCTGAAGATTATTCTCTTCTTAATTTTAAATCTTGGTATGCAATATTACAAATTATCTATGTTGAGATTCAATATTTGATTTTCAAAATACATAGATATATTTGAAATGTCTAAAGATGTGGATGGAGAATTTATTTTTTTCATTGACAGAAAAATGAATCGATATATATAATTTATTGATGTGATATTTCATGCAACAACTCTGTTGAAGTAGAAAAATACATAGATCTTTGAAACTTAATTTAGAAAGTTGATACCATAGCCGCCTCCCCTAATTAACATGTACATAGCATTTTAAAAGATTATTCAGCTCAGCGTTCAATTGTCTTCATAACATTTTAGCCAAAGACTTATCCTGATTACTAATGGTCTTATTCTATTCAAATGGATTTAATGATCCAGAAAACAATCATCTCTTAAAATTTGTCTTTGAAAGATAACAACAGCATAATCTACAGGTGTAATGCCATGAATGTTATCGCATGTTTACATGTTCTCTCTTAATCTCAAGGATTAACAACAGAAGAGATTAATGATTACATTGTTGATTTAATGTCTAATTCATTGGTCTGACTTATTTCTCTTATCATCAGAGCTCCTTGATTGTACACAAGGGAACATTTCCATTTTAAAATGTTAGCAATAAGGAATGTTTGCATTCATCATGTAGGACATTATTAAAGGACACCATGGCCTTCTGTAGAAGCGTTAATCTAGGCTTCTCTTTGTGATGAAATTGATTTTCTTCGGAACGATTGTCAACAGATCAATAACGCCTCATTTGATTGGCTAATGATAGGGGAATTCTAACACAGTACATATCTACCTGTATGTGGGACTGTAGATGTACCTGTGTATGTTGTATGTATGTTATGTCATACTTCCTCTCATACTCATACATGCCTGGGTGAGTGGATGAGACATATCTATTTTTATTCTGTTTCTTCCTGGCCGCTCATTACATCTAGTTTGATGAAGCCAATTTATGCTGGGAGATTTTATCTGATTGTACTTTTCAGATGTCATACAAGTTGTTTATTCTTTGAGGAAGCAGGAACGCAGTGCTGTGAATGTGTAGGCTCTTGCTGATTTGATTCAGTGATTTGATAGATGGAAATTTAGAGGAATATTACAGTGTATCTTGATCAAGTTGAATTGTTTTTAAACATGATATTATGAAAACATTCATGACTCGTTTTGTTTGCAGAGTGTCTTTATTGCATTGTGATGTAATCAAGGTTTGAATTATGCATGAATGTCATGTGACTTGTAGGCCACATCAAATATATTGTATTTCAATTTGCTTAATGATTTTGTTTTGTAATAAAAAATTCCTTTAATATTACACATTTCTAATGTGACTTGCTTGATACTTTCTAAAGAATGGTTGATAAAATCTCTTTTCCAAATTAGATGGTAAAGTAATTATGTTAATGATTTGTTTTTTATTCTGTTTCCTTCACAGAATGAAGCAGTTAAACACGCACCCATCTGATCACTAGGCACACCCCTACCAAGGCAGTCCCTGGCCTCCCTTGGTCCCTGCCACGCCCCTCTCCACCACCCCTCCTCGCACCCCTCCGGGATGGATCCAACAGTCGACGAATCCTCCGCTAGCTCTGACTTCTGGGTGGATTACTACGATCGCTCCGACGTCCAGACACCGATCGACATGATGAACACTACGGGGGATATGATACCGGTGGATCTTATGAACACTTCGGGGAATGGACCGGTTATCCCGTCCTCCTTTTACCCCACCCTACCAGCTCTTCCAGAGTGTGGGGTGATGAACTACCATTATAATGTACCAACGGCAGTCGTCTGTGGTATCAGCTTCATCTTTGGAATCATCTTCAATTTCTTTGGTAAGTTCATAATCTTTTATTCAGCGTTATATCTTGTGTGATTATGTGGTCATTTACCAAGCGATGTCCAGCACGTAAAGAGCCATACCATAATTCAAGAGCATTTCTCTTTTGGGACTTCAAGGCCACCATCTACAGATGATTATGGATAGTCATGGTGCCATAGTTTGCAGAACCATCGGTGTTATCTCACTTTTGCATATAAGTTTTGGATGAAGAAAAATAATTTCTCATGACAATTTATGAAAACTTTGGTTTTATGGCCTGGGTAGAGAGCTATGAGTTATATTTATTACTTGAATATCATGCATTATAACTTCACATGGTAACACTTTNTTGAAGAAGTTGACCACAAACTACCTGTCTGTTGTCAGCAGTTGTGTTCTTTTTGTTTCCAAACATTTCATTGCAATTTATATAAAAACAAGCTTTATTTTTTACTCAGATTTGTTGTAAGGGATGGAAGCAAGTTTTATACTTTGACCATTTTATTTCCATTTGATTGACTGCAAATTCATATTTTAAAGTTGCCACAAAGTGAGTTTGCTAGTTCAGAACAACAAAAATGAAAATATATTCTAAAGTCACACTCTCTGAAGATTATTTTCTTGTTTATTTTATACATATTTTGTTGAACAGCCTTTAATACTGCTCATTTGTACACATGCAAATATTGAAATTGAATATTTCATTTTCAATAAAATACAAAATTGTTTTTAAAATATAAGGGAGATATTTGCTTTCTTTCATGAACGGATCATAAATGAAACTAGTTACACGGAATATTTTTACTTTTCACATTTCTTTGGCAGTTTTATACATTTAGGAAACATTTCAACACTTTACTACTGTAAAAGTTGTTTCTTTCGCGTCCAGAAACTTTCGTGGTTTCCATCGGTGCCGACCTTTTTCTTGTGTAATTAATTTCGCGATAACGCTATACTATGTGTGCGTGTTTTTCAAGACATTTTCGCGTGAGGTTAATTTCGCGGTTCAACATCAAAACGAAAATAAAACCACCGCAAAAGAATCCACTTTTACAGTATACAGTTCAATGTGAGGAAATCCCTAAACAAAATATTTTTTTTACAATCCAACTAAAATGCATCTGATAATTCCCTGAGTTACTGTGATTCTTCATTTGTAACAACTCCAGATAAAAAGATCTTTGGAGTCTAATCTAACAAGTTAATGTACAAGCACCCCCATACTGTAGTATATAATAGCAATTTAATAGCATCTTGGATTATTCGGCCCAGCGTTCTTGTCTTGATACTGTTTTAGCCAACGACTTATTGTGATTACTAATGTTCTTATTCTATTCAAATGGATTTAATGATCCAGAAAACAATCATCTCTTAAAATTTGTCTTTGAAAGATAACAACAGCATAATCTACAGGTGTAATGCCATGAATGCTATCACATGTTTACATGTTCTCTCCTGATCTCAAGGATTAACAGTGGAATAGATTAATGATTACAATGTTGATTTAATGTCTAATTCATTGGTCTGACTTATTTCTCTTATCATCAGAGCTCCTTGATTGTACACAAGGGAACATTTCCATTTTAAAATGTTAGCAATAAGGAATGTTTGCATTCATCATGTAGGACATTATTAAAGGACACCATGGCCTTCTGTAGAAGCGTTAATCTAGGCTTCTCTTTGTGATGAAATTGATTTTCTTCGGAACGATTGTCAACAGATCAATAACGCCTCATTTGATTGGCTAATGATAGGGGAATTCTAACACAGTACATATCTACCTGTATGTGGGACTGTAGATGTACCTGTGTATGTTGTATGTATGTTATGTCATACTTCCTCTCATACTCATACATGCCTGGGTGAGTGGATGAGACATATCTATTTTTATTCTCTTTCTTCCTGCGCTGCTCATTACATTCAGTTTGATGATGTCTGATGAAGCCAATTTATGCTGGGAGATTTTATCTGATTGTACTTTTCAGATGTCATACAAGTTGTTTATTCTTTGAGGCTGCAGGAATGTAGTGATGGAAATGTGTAGGCTCTGGCTGATTTGATTCAGTGAATTGATGGATGGAGAGATGGAGGAATAAGCTTACAATATCCTGATCAAGTTGCATTGTTTCAAAACATAAAATTATTAAAACATTTAAGACTTGTTTTGTTTACAGATTGCTTTTGTCAATCAAGATTTGAATTATATACCTAACAGCCATTCCAAGTAAATGTCATGTGAATCACACCAAAGACATGTAAACTTACTTAATTATAGTTTTGTAATAGCAATTTCTTTTGAGATTACACTGATCTAAAGTGACTTGATACAGAATGACTGATAAAATCCCTTTTCTTTTTTAGTTTGTAAAGTAATGGTTATTATTTTTTTCTGTTTCCTTCACAGAATGAAGCAGTTAAACACGCACCCATCTGATCACTAGGCACACCCCTACCAAGGCAGTCCCTGGCCTCCCTTGGTCCCTGCCACGCCCCTCTCCACCACCCCTCCTCGCACCCCTCCGGGATGGACCCCACAGTCGACGAATCCTCCGCTAGCTCTGACTTCTGGGTGGATTACTACGATCGCTCCGACGTCCAGACACCGATCGACATGATGAACACTACGGGGGATATGATACCGGTGGATCTTATGAACACTGCGGGGAATGGACCGGTTATCCCGTCCTCCTTTTACCCCACCCTACCAGCTCTTCCAGAGTGTGGGGTGATGAACTACCACTATAACGTCCCAACGGCGGTTGTCTGTGGTATCAGCTTCATCTTTGGAATCATCTTCAATTTCTTTGGTAAGTTCTAAATCTTTTATTCAGCGTTATATCTTGTGTGATTATGTGGTCATTTACCAAGCGATGTCCAGCACGTAAAGAGCCATACCATAATTCAAGAGCATTTCTCTTTTGGGACTTCAAGGCCACCATCTACAGATGATTATGGATAGTCATGGTGCCATAGTTTGCAGAACCATCGGTGTTATCTCACTTTTGCATATAAGTTTTGGATGAAGAAAAATAATTTCTCATGACAATTTATGAAAACTTTGGTTTTATGGCCTGGGTAGAGAGCTGTGAGTTATATTACTTGAATATCATGCATTATAACTTCACATGGTAACACTTTACCATATATAGGTTTTGATTAAACCTTTGTTGTTGTTTTTTCTATGATTATTGGCAGGGTACTGAATACAGATTGAAAGCTTTATGAGCTCACAGTATCCAATGCAACCTTCAAATGTAGTGAGTTATTGGCCGCACCAACTGTTTTAATTCAGGACAACAAAAAACAAAATTTATTTTGCTCTGATGAAATTTCGGGAGCTGTTCCAATCCTGCGTGTCTGGTGAAATTATTTTCCCTTTCCTGCATGCTACCTGTCTGTCCAAAACATGTGATGGAATGAGTCACAAGCCTCAACTCTAGGTTCATTCACATTGGGCAATATTTATTCAATGAAATTCAATTAATAATGATGATGATGATGATGATGATGATGATGATGATGATCAATGATGATGATGATGATGATGATGATGATGATGATGATGATGATGATGATGATGATGATGATGATGATGAT
>BQKZ01001137.1:42947-60165 GCA_036244855.1 Temnopleurus reevesii | reverse complement strand
CGCCCTCTATCTTCTCTTTCTCTTTCATTCTATCACTCTTCTCTTTCTCTTTCATTCTATCACTCTCCCCTCTCTCTTCTCTCTTTATGATATTCATATATGTGTAGATCCCTCTCTTCATTTCCCTCTTCTGTTCATCTCCTGCCCACCATCTCCCCTCTTCCCCCCTTACCCTACCCCCTTCTAACTCATCAGTTGACTGAAGTCATCCATAATACTTTCCTGTTATTTCCTATACTTCCTTAATCAAATCAGGTTTATATCTCTCAACCTTTAGTCATTCTTTGTATATCCTTCCGACTTGATCTAATTAGTATAATCATTGCTAATTACACATTGTCATAGGTAGTCTTGACACTCTTTCCACCCTTCCTTTTCCTCTCCTCCTCCCCTTCCTTCCTCTCAAGAATGTTCTCATTCCCTTCTTCCTCCACCTGTCTCCTTCTGTCAATCCAACTGGCCGGTTTACAAACAGAGTAAAATTAAAGCACGTTTCTTGCCAGCGAATATAGTTACGTGGTATTTCTTCATGTGGTTAGTATCAATTGAACTACAAACTTGGAAGCCCATTTACTTGTACATTACATGTATGTGTTGCTTTGTCGGGCAAGCCTATATGGCAAGTTTCTGGGTTGTCGATAATTTTTTAAACTTTCTAGCAACCTAAAGAAATGAGAACATTATTTTCTGAAATGACACTCATTTGACAATCAAATTTGTTTCTCTGCTTTACCAGGGAGATATGAGTTTTAGAATCTTTATGTTACAACATACTACTCTGCATGTTCCCCCTAATGCATCTTTTTGCCCTGCTCCTTACCATGCTTGGTAAATTTATCCATCCAAGACGATATTGTTCAAAACTTGCAATTGATCGCAAGTTGCAGTTGATCGGAACATGGCAATCAAAATCATTGTTTTGTGAGTGTCTTGTTAGAAGCGCACATCATGCGTACAAATAAAAAGGCGATTTTCAATTTGCAACTGATCTGAAACTTACTAGCAACTGAAATGACACTCATTCTACAATCAAATTTGTTTCTCAATTGTACCATCTCAATCGTGCAACATAGTATCAGTCATTACCCCCTTCCCCCCTCATGCACCTTTTCACCCTCCCCCATTCCATGCCTGGCATCTATCCATCCTAGACCCATATGTGGCCATTCTGCTATGTCAGGTATGCCTGATGCAAGGCTTGTATCATGTTGATGATGGAGTGAGAAAGACAAGTCAATGAGCAATTAACACTGGATATATGTCATGTCTGTGCATGTTGCGTTCCGCTCTCTGAGCGCCAGAAGGGTATTATTTCACATCCTTTTGTGTGGAGTTAAAGCCCTTATGACACTCATAACGTAATGCACATGTAGACTGCAAATTGAATACAAACTCTTTAATACATGTATGTGATGTGATGTGATGTTTTCATGTTCAAGCAAAGTATGAATATTGTTGTATTCAACAATTCATCACTCAAATCATCACATATATTTTTAGGCATGATTTGATGTTAATTACATTGTCATACACTCTGGTCACAAGTACCTTTAAACAGTGTACAAAAAAAAAATTATCCCTGATTATTGCATAGCTGCCAATTATTACCAATTCTTTAGTCATCATTATTAATTTGGACCTCAGATTTGTCAACTCAGAATTATGTTAGACCTAGTAATAGTTACTAATTTTAGCAACATTATGCATTTCAATGTAAAATATGTGAAGCTTACTAATTTTTAGCAGGATTATTACTCAATTTTAATGAGTCATTTTGTTAGCTATGTGATCATAGCAAATGTTACATCATTTATTTGCAGGCACTCCTCCTCTCTTCATTAAATGTCTTCGCATGTCGTTATACTAGCCCACACTTATCCTAAACTATGGAATGTCCCTCTCAGTGTAATAAAAACTAGCTGAAGGAGGAGGAGGACGTTCCGGAGCTGGTGCCATGTTACATCCTAAGCACAATGAAAACTCACCTTCGTGATTAATAATTTCTCATAAATGTCAGATGTAATAATGATACAAGTGATAACAAGCTTTGAATACCAGTGTAGTGATATTAAAGGCATTCTTGCAAGCTCAGGATAATGTCTGAGAGACTGATATTGATCCCTGTTCGGATGATATGAGTTATGATCTTCCTGTCTCTATCTGGTATTGAATGTTAGAAGGTTGTAAAGAAGATATTGACAGTGCAACGGAAACATGGAGGAGAATGACGATAATGTCATTGAATTATACAGAGATAAATGATTTATCAATGGTCATAACTGTATACAGTCAACCTTGCCTATTAAAGTCAAGTCTTTTAGGACTGATTAGCTTCAAAGAGAAACTTCAACTTACGAGAGGTAAATACAGTAGAACATAAAGAGAAGTGGACTTCACATACAATGTAAACAACTTCAATTTTTGCGGAGTGGACTTCCAGTTGTGTAGGCAAGGTTGACTGTAGTTCCCTTTACTGGGAGTAAAAAAGTGCATAAAAGTTTCTTTTTATTGTAATAGAAGTGAATAACTGGTAATATAGATACATCATACCAAAAAATGAAGGTGAAGCACTCTGTACAGCATGAAAGATGATGTATTTTAAAACGTTTGTGATAATCAGGAAGTTTCAAGATCTAATGTATGTTTAATTTTATTATTGTATATATATATACATGTACAGTACTCAAGATGAAAAACAATGCTCACGAATTCTCCCTACATGTATGTAATCACTGTGTATCTCTTTCTATTTTTCTCCATTCCAGGTTACCGATGTTTCAAAGCAGTCATGTTCCTCGTTGGTTTCATCCTCGCATCAGTCGTCTCATTCCTCATCTGTCAAGAACAGAGCTCCCTAGCAACCGGAGCCAATGCAGGCATCGCCCTCAGCATCGGCCTCCTCTGCGGTCTCATCACCATGCTCATCCAGATCGTTGGCCTCTTCATGACTGGCGTCCACATGGGCCTCTTCTCCGCCATCATCGTCCTCATCGTCATTGAGCAGTTCGTCCATCTCGACCAGCTCCTCATCCCGATCGGCGTCACCCTCGGATTGGGCATCGTCTTCGGTCTCATCACACTCAAATTCCAGAGAACTTTCGTGATCCTAGCGACGTCGCTCATCGGCGGGGCTATTGTCGCAACGTGTACAGACTATTATCTAGAGTTGTTTAGGATGGTGAACTATGTGTATGATAGGTTTAGGTTGGAGGTTTCGCTGGATCCATGCTGGTATAGCTGGCTTATACTGGCGCTATGGCCGTTTGTGTCACTCGTAGGCATCATTATACAGTTCAAAGTCACAGCGAAAGGATTTAATCATAAACAAGGTAGGTCCAAATATATATATATTCTTATTCCTAGATATTGTCACTTTACAGGTTGCGGAAGTATGAGGAATAGCTCTTTGAAACACAACTTGGGGTTTTGTTTCATAAAAATGTGCTTAGATCTATGCATGACTGTCTAATAACTGGTGACCCTTTCTCAGGCGCGATTAAGCAACAGGAGTTATCATTTAGTACAAGAAAGGGTCATTATAGTCGTCGATTGTAGAGTTTTGTGTAGTTCGAACGTCTTTATGGAACACTACACTATTCTGATGTTGATCTTGTTCTTGTAAAAGTGGATGAGGGTTTAGAATGTTGTGATACTTACTGAATCTTTATGAGTAGGTACCTGTTCGTCAGGTTATCTTGTTACTTCAAAAAAGACTTCTATTTTTGTTCTGTAAGGCCTTTGATTCATCTGGGTACTGTAATATAAACCAAGTTGCAATCAATTGCAAATTTTAGCACACAATTTCCGATAGGCTAGCGATTGATATCAATCGTATGATCGATATCAATCGTACGATCGATATGAAACCTTTATGTTACATGGCCCAGATTTGTATCAAAATTGCTTTTCATCTGAGATTTCAAAGTTTGATTTCTTTAATCTTTCTCACGCTGGTTGCATTCAAGGGTAGTTTTTCATCAAGTTATGAAAGACTTTGATATTAAAAGAATGACTGGTATCAGTTATTTCGCTGAATTATTTGGGTAATATCATGGATCATTGCCTGTCTGCAAGAACGGATACCAGTAGTTCTTAAAGATGTTATTACAATCTTTCTTTTCTTGGTGAAACACCCTCCAGTGCGGTGTTTCACCAATTCGTTCTAAAATTACATGACTTTCAGAAAGACTGGACTAGGTTAAAGAGGATAATGCGCATAAGATCCTCGATCACCCATCATAAGAACTTGAAATACTCCTTGCATATTGCTCTTTGTTTTTAAGGCTTGTACGTTGATGACGTAGATTGTCCAAATAAAATCACCTCACCATTGTTTCATGTGCAGACAGGCGTTGACTGTGGCTTCAAGGTGACTGACATCTACATGTACATAGTCATGTGATGCAGTGTTTTGAATCTCATTTCATACATGGCAGGCACACACATGGCTTTGATACTCAGTCAGGAAGCTCTTGTGAGAGCCTTATTGGAATGAAACTACATTGTGTCCAAAAAAATTGTGACCAATATTTTATTGAATTTCATGATTAGGCAAGTAAATTCTGTCTTCAGGGTGAATAAATTGTGCAGAACATGTATTTGGGCTGCCTTCTGGGTTGTGGTTCATAAAGCTGTGCATAGAACGCATGACTGTACGATCGACTGGTGATCCTTTCTCACACTCAACGATAACTGCTGGTGCTAAATCGCACCGAAGAAAGGATCACCGCTCGATCATACAGTCGTGCGTAGCTCTACGCACAGATTCATTAAACACAACCCAGGTGAATTTAATTGCCCAAAGGCTCATGAGTCGGTAATACAGGTACCTAGTCAGGAAACAAATCTTTAAAATTCTCTTGAAATGAAACTACACAACGTCAAAACAAAAATCATGACGTAAATAGATGCTGTTGTGCAAGTACATGTAAGCAAGGATTAAAGTGTGTGGCTTGAGGGTGAATGACTTTGTCTGTATCAAAGAGCTCAAAGACATGCAGTAGTCTGTAGAGATTTGATTTCATAAATGACAGGCTTGCACATGTCTTTAATACCAATTCAGGAAGTTATAATGGGAAATGGATTGGATTGAAAGTACAGGGTGTTGACAAAATGGCAATACTTATATTTGTCACTATATCTGAATCTTCCATATGTCTAGTAATAGGCGGGTTTACTAATAGATGCAAATTTTATGCATACCTCTAACACAAAGGTTGTTCTTGACAACCAGAGAGCTTGCCCGAGGCTTGCCCGACATAGTAACAAGTAATGTATGCAAACTGGATTCCAATTATTGTAGTCAAGTATTGTTTCAATCGGTCTATGGAATACCACGTAACGACGTTAAACGCACATAAATTTGAATTTATAAGTAAACTCGCCTATTGTATTACATGCCATCTCCAGGTCCCTCTTAGTAAGGGTTTTTATGAGATAAGGCAAAATTTGGCATCCCGGCCCATGTTCACAGTCTGCAGAACATCCAGTGTAACCTCTACCAGCACCTCATACCAGATTGCAGTCTGTTGAAGATGCCACATGATTGTTTTATTCATCGTAATCCAAGCACTTAGTGAATGAAACAAAAATTGTTTCTTGACAAAAAAAAACTTGAAAAATCTTTCAAAAGCCAAGCTGATCATTAAAAAAGATTGGCTTTTTAGACAGATTACAGGCACCATAGAAAGTCTAGAAAAGTGGATTGAGGGCCTGAAATTTGATGCACTGTGTATTTACAATTTTTCATGCTGCCATACATTTCACTCATTTTCTTTAAAAAATAGCATACTGCACAGCCTGTTCCCTTGTTCACACAGTTCCGTGGGTTTAATCATGAATTGAATATTTTCTTCCAAGTGAAGGAAACTGTATCTGTAACCTTCATAGAATGGTTCAATGATATTCTGCTTTGTATTTTCTGGGAGCAAATATTGAAGACTGGTTTTTACTCTCGGGCAGGAAGGTCATACCAAAGTTACATTTTCATGAGACACCCTGAACAAACATTAGAGCCATCTTAGTTCACCCATGATGGTAAGGAATGGCTTCCTCCTCAACAAACCGCAGCTAGCCAACGTCAGAAAGAATCCAGGCGTAAGATGGACGGGGAGGGGAGAAACCGCCCTCGTGTGGTGGCGAAGAGGAAGAAGCGAGCGATCTTATCTTGGGCCATGGCGGCGTAAGATTGGCATTCTTTCTGCTCGACCTGTCTTAGCTTGGCTTTGTGGTTTTACAAACATTTAAATCATTATTTTGTAAGAAAGTTTGACAGCTTCATCAAGACTTTGTTTCAAAGTAGAAAAAAAACTCTGATTGCAAACAACAGAGTTGCCAACTGTTCCAGAATATGCATGAGGTGTATTTTACAAATATGCAATTTAGAGCCTACATGTGCATCCCTAGTGAATGGCTGAGGTCGTCATGGTTTCTCTTACAATCAAATTTTTGGTTCTGTACACATGTAGTTGTATTCTTCACATATTTCCTATCCTCGGCATATTCTTGAATGGTTGGCGTCTCTGAAACAAGTGCATAAATGCTGCATCAGGGGCCTGTAACATAAAAGATGCAATTAAACTTACAATAAATATTTATCCTAAAGTCTATGGCAAATTGTGTACCAAAGAGATACAATTAATTGCAATATTTATCGTATCTCTTTTATGTTACAGGCCCCAGGGGCCTGTAACTCAAAAGATGCAATTAAACTTGCAATAAATATTTATCGTAAGTCTATGGCAAAATGTGTACAAAGAGATGCAATTAATTGCAAGATTAATCGTATCTTCTTTATGTTACAGGCCCCAGATCTGATATTACTCAATTGGCTTGAACATTTACATTGTATTCAATTGTTATTGAAAACACTTTTGTGAATCGGTACCTCCGTCTTTTCTTTGAAAGGTTACAATAGGAAGTGTAGCCTTGATTTGGGTTTATTTAAATCAATCTAGGATGTAAACATGGTAATGTGAGTGAGCAATTCTCAGAAAAATTAATGCTGATCCAAATTCTTGACAGTTTGAGCATTGACAGCTCACCTCAAGTGAAGTGGTTTGTGACTTCCCTGTTTTTGACAAGAAGATTTGCCTTATTTTTTGTTTGCTTAGGTTTTTTGTTGTTGAATTGTTTTCCTTCTAAGGAATGAAAGTTGTTCTTCATTGTTTTAAACCAAATCTTATTTAAGCAAATAAATTTAGATAACTTTTTTTTCGGTACAGATCTGTATTGTCCTGACATGGCAAACAAGCACGCACAATAAATAGAAAAGCTATGTTTCTTCATGTTCATGAAGCTTCATGTATTGTGAAGGCTTGAATCAAGTTGTTTACGTTGTCCAAAATTCTTTGTCCCTTCTGCTCATACCCTGTCTTTATCAAAGATAATGAAGATAATGATTTAGAAAATACAAAAGAGTATTGCTGCAGGCCAGGAGAAAAGACGAACCTTTCCGCTCGTAGATTGACATCACTCACCGACCTCATCATCTCGATAATGAAACATCATCGTTTTTGTCTGGTCTATATATAGGATCAATTAGCTAGATCTGTCCTGACATTGGCTTGGGTATGTCTGTAGTCGATGAGTGAAGTGAGGAATAGTTTTTCTCTTGTTTAAAATAAATATTCAATTACCCTGTTCACACATCCCCCAGTGAGGGGGGGGATCCCCTGTTCAGTTCGCGTGTGAACACTCACAGTTTTTTTTTAAATTAGGGAGACCTGTTCCGTCATTGGTTTGGGTATGTCTGTAATCGATGAGTGACGTTTAGAATAGTTTTGTTCAATACTCTGTTCACACATTCTCCAGTGAGCGGGGGATCCCCCTGACATTCAGTTTATGTGTGAACACTCGCAAAATATTCTCACCGCGAGACGCTAATCTCATGCCGTAATGTAACTGGTTTTTATTCATTCATTTATTTATTTCTTTCTTTATTTATTGATTTATTTATCTACATGTATTTATTATTCAGCATTTGGCATTTTCGCTGGAAACCAGTCTCGAATTGTAAATCCCCACAGCACGTTACAGTGCAGCTGTTTTTAACTTTGGCCCGATACATGTCCACAACGCGAAATCCCCTGTGTTCAGGGGGAAAGTACCGTTGTGTGTGGAACGGTCGCCCATTGAAGAGATAAGAATCTCATGTCTTGGGCAATTTTTCACCTAATCGTTTTTAAAGTTACAAACGACTTTATTAAAGACTGTAGTACATTAATGAGTGTATTATGCAGGATTCTCCATCAAGAACAAGAACTGATACCAGTTGTTTGTTATGTCTTTCTTAAAGTCTTTCGTAAATTGAAGAAACATTGCACTGGACACTGTGAGATGCACCTGAGAGGGTGGAATGTGTGAACACCTTAATATTCTTGCAATGTTCTTATGCTGGCTTTATGCCTGTGGCTCTTTCTCATCTTCATCATCTTAGCCCATAGAGTCATCATTTCAGTCTGGTGTATTTATAGATCTGTTTAATTACCAAGATTCCTCATTCACCTGCATTCTGTCTGCAGCTGGCAGGTAGGTTTGAGGACAGTGTTGGTCTTTTTTACATTTAAACTTAAAGGGGAACTTCACCCAGACCTTGATGAGCCGTCAGTGGATGGAGAAAAATACAAGAATCAAATTGAAAATTTGAGCACAACCGGACGATCCATTCAAAAGTTATGAATTGTCAAATTTATTTAAATCAAAACTTTTTAAAGTTTGGATCAGATGATCTGATTTTGCTTGAATTTTCAGTTTGATCATCATATTTTTAAATCATTCACTCATAACACGTGAATGTGAGGGCAAAGTTCCCCTTTACATGTAAGTCTTGTGGATGTGACTCTTTGACCACAATCATCTCAACATTGAAAGTCTGGTCTATTTATATGCACTATTACTGATCTATCAAAATATATTTATCATTCGCCTGTGCTCTGTCTTGGTAGTTTATGAAACTTTTTGAGCAGGGGCAAGCTTGCGGTGTTGCAAAAAGTTGCGATCAACACGTGCCTTTATGGTTGTTTGTATCAGAGGGTATAATGGGTAATTTATCTAGTGTGGAAGTGATTTTTGCGAAGTTTAAACAATGCAACAGTAAAATTGTTTGGTGTACTGGATAGATATCCTAACATGCTTAATAGCATTTAAAACAAAGGCATTTATTGCAAATTCAAACTATGCTTCTGAGAAGACGTTCAAGCAACAATGACTGATTTGCACTTTCCGATCAACTGCAACTTGCAGTTAAATGCAATTTTCTACACATGTAGCAAGAACCCATAGATTGATACCATGCTTCTTCTTTTTTATTATTAAAGGCAAATATTATAGTTATTATACATGTACAGTCAAACCTGTCTATAGAGTGGCCACCCATGGCACAAAGAAAAGGTTGCCACTGTAGACGGTAGACCTGTGTAGACAGGTTCCATAAAGACACATTTTCATCAGGAAGGAACCTATTAATGTGGTCATTATAATAAAGCAGGTTGTAACTATAGACAGGTGGCTGCAAGACAGGTTTGACTGCCATTTTATAAGGATGAGCAAGGTAAATTTTTAGATTGTAATTTCTTCCTCACAGGTGAGCTAGCTCATCGACCTCGCCACCCCAACAATGAATTGTCAAATCAGTCTGGTCTATTTATGGGTCCAATTACGGGAAAGGAGATCTCTCATTCACAGGGGCCTGTCCCTAGGTGCTGACAGAGGGTCTAGAACAGTTCTAGTCTTGTTTGTTATTCCATCATAACATCCCAAGGTAGACCAGGACATATTACAGTAGTGAATCCTGCTACTGGAAGTCTCCAATGGTTTTTTTTGGTGAAGGGTAATCAACTTATGTTTATTATAATTTCATAAGGACGGGCAAGGCAAATCTCTGTTGTCATTTCTACTGTACAGGTGATCTATGTGTAGCTCAATGACCTTGCTACGGCAAACAATGAATTGTCAAATCAGTCTGGTCTATTTATGGGTCCAATTACGGGATCGGAGATCTTTCACTCACTGGGGCCTGTCCTTAGGTGCTGACAGAAGGTCTAGAACAGTTCTAGTCTTGTTTGTTGTGCCATCATAACATCCCAAGGTAGACCTGGACTTTGTTCAGGAGTCAATCCCGCTACTGGAAGTCTCCAATTTGTAGGGCTTGTGTTGTTTGGCTGAGATGATGGTCGCAGGTGTTATGAGATTGATATTGAGTGACACATGTGAACTTGTACTTTCGCTTTCGGTCAGTGTTGGTCTGAGACGGTGAGGGAGGAAAGGGCTGGGGTGCTTGACGTCAAGGTACTGCGGAAGTCAGGTTGTGAAATGAAAGATCACAAGTTCAGGACTCATTCAGTGTTCTTTCTTTTTCTAATGAAATAGTAGGAAATTAGAAAATGTTCAAGGTTACTCTCATTTATAGAGTAGTTGATAATTATAGTTGATATTTGTGGAATTTTTTTCTAGTTGTGTGTTCTTTTTTCTTTTTATGATTTTTTTTTTCATAGTGCAAAAGATTTTGCTTTAATTGAATTTTAATTGAAATTTTCTTTTACATTGAATGTGATCTGATTTATAAATGTATTGATTGTTAGCTGTGCAGACTAGTTTCGAATCCCGTTTCTTTGACCAGAATTTGATCTGGGAGCTTGTTTTGTATTTATTCATTTCTTTTTTCTACTGCACATTTTTGCATTTATTCCATGCGTACATTAGAGTTTGATTTAGTTTGTTTGTTTGATGGCGGTTTTCTCTGCTGTCAGTGACCAAAAAACATTTGAATAAACCTTTTTAGATAGGGAGCTGAAGGTACATTTTTACATCGTTTCAGTCTGCCTCAGGTGCTTGACCTTGAGATTCCTCAGCCCCACACACATCTTGTCATGTCTGTCTATAGCCCTGAACTTTCCATGATGTCTGCTTCAAAAGTTTCTGGTTATTTTTCTTTGAAGGTGATGTTTGGCGCATACAGGACAATATTGTCCTGGAAGTTCCATTTCATGAAAAGTTGTGGATCACGAGCTTTAGCTTGATGACAGTGATGACATAGAATAGGGATGCATGTTAGTACAGTGGAAACTTGGTTTAAAGAGATCTGATATAGCAAAATTCCTGGTATAAAGAGGTAAAAGTTCTGTTCTAACTTATTGGGTTTTTTTTATCTCTGTTATAATGAGATTACTGCTATAACAAGGTACAGTATTCTTGATGGTCTCAAGCACCTCGTTATACTGAGTTTCCACTGTACTTTCGTAATTGCAATTATGTCATTTTCATCATGGCTACAGCAATAACCAGTCATGTTGATTGCAGCTTTTGCTCCATTACTCTTAGCCTGAGTCTTTTGTCAATATCTTGATTGCCAAATAATGAACTAACAGATGTCTTCAACTTGGCACCTTTCTGGTGTAGGATATGTGGAAACTTGAAATTTAATTTAATTTAAGTGTCCGAGTTCCAAGTTGTGTGTCTGCCAAACGTGAAGAAAGTAACATGTAGGCATGTGAAATGATCCACCTGCTTGTAGACTTTAATTTGTAAACTATCAGTGTTGATGAGCTGGTCAATCAAATCATTGCTCGTGACACATGCCCTTCCATCGTGAGGTCGCCACCTCACACCGCAGCGCCATAAATAGCCTCTTGATCCTTTTAGGACTAACAACACACACCCTGTGTGTCTGGACAGTAGCAATGAGTTTCATTAAACGGATCTTCACTTTCCTAAGTTTATCCAACTTCTAGATTTCTATAGCCCGATCAGCCCTCTTCGTGATTTAACTTAAGATTCGATAGTCCCTGTCCATGTTGTCCCAAATGTAGCTGTGTTGTTGCCCAATGAGGAAAGACATGCACTAGAGCAATTTTAGTCCTTCATGATTTAGCTAGAGATTTGACAAACCCCATCTGCATAGCTCAGAGTTACATTTGCATATTCCATCAATTGTGAGTATGACAACCCCCTCCCCACACCCTCCCCCAGGAGAAAAAAAAACAGTAAAACAATTGCGCTACAACTTTATAGTTGGTAAATGACATTGAATGAAATATTTTCCAGCACTAAAAGACCCTGGCTTGGTCTGGACAATGCAAATTATTATGATATCTCTTGAAACAGTATGTCATTTGCCACCCCTTCCCCCCCCCCCCCCCAAAAAAAAAAGAGAAGATAAATACAGTTTTTAAAAAAGAGCAAATGCAAGACAAACAAACAGAGAACAAACAATGATTAGACTAGTTTGTCCTGAGATAGTTACGTCTGTAGTGCATCCAAAATAACTAGGATCAGAAATATTGAACTAATTCTTTAACTGGGCATACACTGTAGTGCAGACGCCCCTATTAATTGAGGTTGACCACAGACGCTATGTGCCCATCCTGCTTGATAACCAGAGGAAATTAACAGAGATTAGACTGTTATTAAATGTTGATACATTTTGGGAAGTGTTACTGTTACATTAATGACAGCAATCAAGCAAATCCTTGGATGACCTGTGCCTGCATAGAGTACATCTATGTTCTGTGAGATGAGATGTTCCCAAATTTATTTTCAGATGCGATTTTGACTTTGTAAAGTTTTATGTCACTTTTGTAATATTGCTTAAGCTACTTGATTTCTTGATATCTAGCTGTGGTAAACCGAAATACTTGTGCGTTTATCTAATGATACATTTTAAGGTTCGAAGGAAATTAAAGAGTTCAATTAAAGTCTTTCTAATATAGTCCCTATCTTCAGTAGATGTGGAAAAAGTAGGAGAGTGTTAATTTATCTTTTGGGTCACTTCAATTTTATTTAGACTCAAAATAAGTGAATTTACTTAGGCTTGGAAGAAAGAGCTCAATAATGTTAGTGTTTATAACATTAGTACCCTATTATATTTCAACTATCTGCAGTAGATGTGGAAAAAGTGACAAAGTGATCATCTTTTGGGGCAATTGAATTTTATTTAGATTAACAAATAATTCATTTTTACTAAGGCTCCAAGTGTTTTTTGATGTATTGAATTTGTAAAATTTACAAGGCTTGCTTTAAAACGTTTGCCTTCTATCATATTATTAAAAGTTTAATATGAATTAAAAAGACAATGCTGCTTTTCAAAATTTAAGCATTCATTTCTTGTCACCTCTTTCTAAATGTCACCACTAGTGAAGAGAGAAGGCCGTGCCTTTAATAGTTTAACCAAACTGATACAGCCAAAATATTTAAGCAGAACTGGAAGCGTTCAGACAGGTCCTTGGAATTTCTTGTGCGGACTTCAGCCATAATTATTGGATTAAATTGAACTGGATGTCAGAATTACTGAGTATAAATCCAATTCAGCGTTTGATAGCAATCTTATTTCCTGGATTAGATACAAACTGGTCACCCAGACGAAGCATGTATGGCAGGATATATATTTATATTTTTTCATCCTGATGCAAGTGTAGGAAGTTCACTTGGGTGAAGTGATGTATCTTCACAAAAGTGCATTTAAGACAAAACATTTATTCATAGAATCTATCGAATTCATAATTTTATGGGAATTCATTGATTTGTTGGCTGTTTAATTAGCAAGCCAAATATCTAAAAGAGAATGCCATGTTTTACTAGAGAAGAAATTAGTTTTTTAGCTTACTTTTCATTTCATTTCTTCATGGCGCTACAGATCATACACCCTACAGATCATTAATCATAAAGATATAGGTTCTTTGAAAATCCATGAGAAAAAGGTGCTGATGACCTTTTCCAACTATGACACCCCCCCCCAAAAAAAAAATTGCATTCACTTTGATATCTCTGTTTGTCTCTCAGCTAGTGTCTTCTAGTTTGAATGAGGAGCCTTGTTATCAAATTAAAGATTTCAAAATCGGCAACCATTCACCTCTTCTTATCGTCATGCTTGAGTGTACATATCACATTTTCATATTACAAGGCAAAAACTTGTGTTCATCAATATATTCAGATATGAACTTGTCATGTCTGGGTACAGACTTTAATTATACGCAAGGATAGTTCTAATATGTGCTTGGGGATGTCAAAATCTGCAGCCATTCATCTCTTCTTATCTACAAGCTTGAGTATTAATGGATGCTCCTATCATATTCTCGAATTACAAGGCAAAACTTGTAATCATCAATAGACTCAGATATGAACTTGTCATGTCTAGAATACAGACTTGAATTATACGCAAGGATAGTTCTAATATCTGCTTGTCTGGTAACCTTGCAAGGCTGGAGAGAAATCCTTCTATTTTAAGCCAACCAATATGATTTAATTGAATTATCAAGATTTCTCTCTGAAACTTGAGCAACTTCAAGAGACAGAGCCCGGCCATGATGGTGCACTTCTAGTTCAAGTCTGATTTCCATGACCGTGTCCGAGAGGAATTATGAATGATCACCTTCGCCGATTATCCTCCCTCCGACAATTATCTCCTCCAGACCGCATCGCTTAGAGCTTTGAGGTGATCAGACGCGTAATGCGTGTCTAATTGCTTTGTCTCGGGCGAGGAGGTGTAAATTGTGACAAGTCTTCTAATTTTACAGTCTGTAGAAAGTGGTTTATTTTAGTAATGATGATAGGAGAAGGCTATATATAGTCGAGCAGTAGATTAGGCTTGAATTTCATATTGTCTGAATTCTGAATAATTAAGTTGGAGATGCACGTGCATGTACATTGATGAACGATCCGCAGACCCTCGTGAATATTGATGCAAAACTGAAATGAAATGTCAGTTTTTTTTAATCTATACCTGAAGAACTGGCATTTACACAATTTCTTGACTTATCTTTATTGATGCAATTTTCATAGAAGATGCATTGTTTTCTTTCCCAATGGCATTGTAGTACAGCATCTATAGAATTGATCGCTCCAAAACCTAGTTTGAGCGGGAAAGACATTCAATATACAGGTGTATACAGATAACTCTGCCTAATGTTTAGAAAGCCAAATCTCTTGTGACTGCAAAAGTTTGTTCAACTTCCCCCAAAACTTAGTCCAAGACTTTGACAGAGGTGAAGGTAGTACACTATTTCAGTACAACACCTGAATATCATGACTTTTTTTCAATGAAAGTCAAGTCATGTTCCAAGGAAAGTCAAGCTATTTTCAAGGGTTACTTGAATAAATGAACGTCCTTCTAGCTCTAAAGATACCGATTTATCTATCACCTCTTCAAGAATCTCAAAGAACCCGGGACACATCTACAAATATCAGCGCCGCAGTTAAGTTTGAAGACATCATGGTGGCAGAAAAAAACTGGAATATCATGGCTTTTTCCGAGGAAAGTCAAGCTATTTTCAAGGGTTCCATGAATGAATGAACATCCTTCTAGCTCTAAAGATTCCAATTTATCTATCACCTCTTCAAGAATCTCAAAGTAAGCTGTGACACATCTATAAATATCTTCTTCGCGGTTATGTTTTGAAGACATCATGGTGGGAATCAGAAGTATCTCGTTTTGAGATTTCTCTCATGGAGCAGATTTAGTCTTGCTCTGTCTGCCGAGATTACAGAGAGGGAAATGATTCTTCATATTAGTGAGGATTTAGGGATAAATATGGCAACGTGATTCACGGAGGAGTTTATCTTCATATTCTGGGATTATTCTGGGTCTATTTCTGCCGCTCTGTAATTGGACGTGTCTGGGAGCGCACTGACCTCTTCCTTCTTGCATTACATATTTTGGTGGGTGACTGGTAGAAGGGAATAAGTAAAAGAAAATTTTCAAGAGAGTTGTCTTAGAATCATTGTTGTGTGAGCAGTATAAGGGCACAAATACAAGAAATGTACTGATCTCCTCCTTGTTGCATTACATATTTTTGTACGTGAGCAGTAGAAGGGCATTTATTCAAGAAAATTTGCTGCTTTCAAGATGTTGTCTTACATATTTTAGTTTGTGAGGGGTAGAAGGGTGTAAATACCAAATTTGTTACCTCCAAGAGGTCAGAAAGAATGTGATTGTGTGATTTAAAAGTGTATTACCACTGATGATAATGTTGCAGAACAATGAAGGAGCTCTAGTCCACTATATGACTTCAAAAAGGGGCATATTGCCCCTCAACCTCACCCCCCCCCCCCACACCCCCTTCCCGGATCACCTAAACATGTGTTCTGTGCGAAATGTTTAAAACCAACTTTCTTTGTGTATTTTTATCAATCTTTGTTTCCCTTCTCATTTTATCATATTATATGTGTGAGAGAAGATTTTCTTTCCTCCCCAAATTAGCCCAAGATTATGTAGTTAATTGAGAAGTTCAGTTCATTTACTGTCTCATGAGGGACTCTCTTGGGGAGCATCCCACGAGTCCGACAGCCCACGAATCCGACAGCTCATGAGTCCGACAGAAATGAATATAAGCCTACTACATCAACAATTTTCAAATTGAGGTTCGAGCTAGACAATTCGACTTTCACGCTCGCAAGATCGACACTGACAAATTATTTGCTTTCAGCACGCTAACAGACCTACGAGACCGACTAACGTAAATATAGTTGTCGGACTAACTGTCGGAATAATAGACCAATTTTACGTAGAGTCGATCTCATTTGCAAAATTTATGTTCGGTCGTAATAATGTGCGTTTTCATAATTTTGTTGGATTAACGAGTTGTCTGACTGTAATCCATTTTTATGTAATGTCGATTTCGTCTACCAATTATTCAAAATGTCGGCCTCGTGAGCTGTCGGACTCGTGGGCTGTCGGACTCGTCGGTAGTACCCAGGCCCTCTCTTGAATAGAAACTTCAAACTTATTATTGATATCTTCTCTGCAATGGTTCTGTTGCATTCTTGATCTCATAACTGCAGTATAAGGAATTCCACAAAAGCAATCAACTCATCTCTCAAAACCAGCTTTGACATTGAATCCTGAAAGATGAGAAGGATACTATCCCTTGTGAATAGAGAGACTATTTCACAACTCTCTTTAGGGGATAGTGAACTGTCATGATATTGGATTGTTGTGAGAATGAAAATTTTAAGGAAAAAACCAAGGATAATCTCCTTGAAAAACTCTGATACCAGTTTGATAATAATAATAATGGATTGTTGTAGGAATGAAAATTTTAAGGAAAAAACCAAGGATAATCTCCTTGAAAAACTCTGATACCAGTTTGATAATAATAATAATGAACGGCTTTTATATAGCGCTTATCAACTCTTCATGAAGAATTCTCTATTAAGCGCTCTACAATTGCAGCATTATTACCCTGGCTTTAGCCCGGCAGCCACTTCATTAGCGCACTTGGCGTTT
>BQKZ01001137.1:23053-35910 GCA_036244855.1 Temnopleurus reevesii | reverse complement strand
CCCCCCCCCCCCCCCCCCCCCCAACCCAGGCCTCTGGATCCGCCACTACTCTACCTTTACACATACTTCCGCTTAGCTAATCCCACTATCTCCAAATAAAGTAGACCAAAAACTTAAATTCTAATTTGACAAACTGTGACAGTCCTGTTGGCATGTCTCCCACTCTCTCATTAGCGTTAGTCATGCAAGCAACCCTGAATTAGCTTTACCCAGGGTAACCAATTAAAAGATAGCAAAGATGGACCCTCGATGGCACTGCAGACCTGTCAATCCTCGTTCCAGTAGAGGGAGTATGTGTCTGATTAGAACAACATCCTGATTAGCAGATTCTCACTTTTAAGGGAACGTCCTTAACCAGGTTTAATAGAAGATTAAGATGGGATTATTATTTCTTTGACAATATTTTAATTTACAAGATCCAAGATAGTTTATTGGTTCATGCAAAAATTCACAAAAATTTCCAGTGGCATTAAATACAGTCAATAAGAATGATATTTGAAATGTTCAATTGAAATTTGTTCATTCAACTGACAGAATTTGTAGCATTTATATTTCATGTTGTAATTCTTTGCTTGCCTGTATCACTATAATGCATCAATATAGGATTGCAGTAGGATCAATGTACTAGAATATATTGTTCACAGCTTTTATAGTGACACTTTTCAAATTACAGAAACAAGTATGTGACAAAGTGGTTTGGAGCACTCTTCAAATAGAGCAATTTCGTCTTCTTCTTCACATAGAGAGAAGGGGAGAGAGAAAATGTATGAAGAATACAATCAATTTAATCAATTTATTCAGGCTGAGCTTGACTTTTGAATCCAATCTCATTAAAAAAACAATGCAAATTATAATTAGTGATTGAATGATTCTTATTTCATTTGGTTTTCATTTCATGCAAGGCTAACAATTGGAAAAATAGACTGTCTGAAACCCACGTTATCATTTCCATGAGACACGGTTGATACAGCCATTAGGGATATTATACCCGATTCATATTGGGCTCAAACACCGCTACCGCGACTGTAGCGGTGTTGGCTTCAGTATGAATGCTCCAGACCCGCTATAAACTATCCCGGGTAACACCACTCCGCTATAACTCCGCAACAAATTGTCTCGCTCATACCCTAGTAACAGCACCGAGACAGTCCCGGGACAGAAGCGAGATGCCTTCAGTATGAACACACTCCGCTATAACTCTGCTATAACTCCGCAATAAAGCACGTTGGGTTTGTTTACTTTGAATGTTCGCTCTGCAATCGGGTATACATGAAATACAAATAAAGCAACTTATGGATTTAAATTAATTTTATTTTTATTTAAATATTATATTTTACAGAAATGAAATATTTTGCATACATTTTTTTTCTCAAAAACTATTATTTTTTCAAATAATAAAAAAAGAAATACTGATCGAGGATCAAGCCAACACGTGTTTTGTTACGGAGGTCGTAAAAATCACCCGCCGCAGTATGAATGGGTACGTGATATTTATTCCGCGACAGAAGCAGATAACTCATCCACTGTGAATGCATTTATAGTGGTTTTTTTTGCGGTGTTGCCTTCCCGCAACAGCAGCGGGATAAATTTGAAAACCAATATGAATAGGATATTAGAGTATTAGATGTAAGCAAGAGAGAAAAAGGGAGGTAGATAGAAATCTATAGGTAATGATTTTCCTGGTACAGTCAAACCTCGTTATAACAAGGTCCTTGGGATCAGATAAATTATCTCTTTATATCAAAACCGTGTACTATCAGGGCCAAAATACAATAAAATGCAAAGAGATGGGACCAAGAAAACTACCTTGTTATAACGGGATGTTGTTATATAGCAGTGCTCTTTATAATGAGGTTGGACTGTATCACATTGCAATTTGAGCATAATTGCTACGCAAAAGATTTTTTAAGCCTCTATTTCACATAAAACCATACTGTAAAGTGTTGAAAATATTTCTTAAATGTCTAAAACTGCTAATCAAATGTAATAAGTAAAATTATTCCCTGAGAAAGATGGCGTAGAGATCAGAAAAACTTGGTCAAGGGTTGATGAGAGTTGTTTATTCATATCACGTTTGTAGATTGAACCTGGAGGCATGTATCAAGGGCTGCAGCTGAAGTGTATAAAACCTGAATATGATATTACTGAATGATTACTCCCCTCATACGATCAGCTGCCGAATAAACTTGAATCTTCTCAAATATCAAGACTAATGAGAAGAATTCCAATAATTTGCTTTAGGGGAGGTGGGTAGGAGATCCTTGAATGTGAATTAATGAGAAAGAGGGGTTTGTATTTGATGTACATGTATAGCCATTGACTGTTCTGAATTTGCAGAACCAACTATAAAGCATCTTTAAGTTTTATATGCTGTACTAACTGTCTTGTGTATGTTTTACCTTCTTTCTACTTATGTGTTGATTGCCTTTGTAAAATAAAATTTAATTTATTTAATCACTTTCATATTTGTGTACTGTTTCAGAAAAAAGGGCACATTTTTTAGAAACTTGTTTTTAATTATTTCAATTTAATGTTTAAAAGTAAGAACACAAAATAATACCCAAAATGTATTTATTAAAGAAACTACTATCCAATTATTTATATAAAACACAACACGTTGGATTGAAATGTTGAAAAAGCATTTTCTCAAAAATGTGCCTGATGACATAGGGGGGAAGTGTTGCCAGATTTATAATAGTTCATATTTTATTCAGAAATATGGTAATTATTAAAGATAAATGTACTTTAACTTTTCTCTCTTTCTCTCCTTGCTTCCCTTCCTCCCTAGGACAGAGTTATCTCCAGAGCATCCACGACCACCTCTCACCTGAGATGCAGCCGTTGTGCATTGATTAACCAATTCAATGATTTAATATCATAATTTGAAATTAAATAATATTGAATTATTAAATTGGCTAATTAATGCACATCGTTGTTTATTTGAGTTATTTCCATCATTTGCCAATATTTGAACTATAACATGTTATGATCTTGCAATAGTTATAAATGAATGTATGTTAACCCCTCTCTCTTTCTCTCTATCCCCTCTCCACCACAGAGTTACCTCCAGAGCATCCACGACCACCTTTCACCTGAGATGCAGCGGATTGCATCAATCCAACACATACCCTCGGAGCCTGCCATCCCCTTCTCCGACTCCAACAATACCAACACGGATACCATGACAACGCTCCAAACCACCATGGACGAGATCCCCTCCAAGACGATAGACTCAGTCGAAGGGATGACCAAAGTAGAGGAGGGGGAGATTGTTGAGGTATAACGATGGTGGAACTTAGGGATGACGAAAAAATTCTCAGATTCCACCAATACCAACACCGATACCATGACAACGCTCCAAACAACCATGGATGAAATTCCCTCCAAGACAATAGACTCTATCGAAGGAATGACCAAAGTGGAGGAGGGGAGATCGTTGAGGTATAACGATGGTGGAACTTAGGGATGACGAAAAAATTCTCAGATTCCACCAATACCAACACAGATACCATGACAACACTCCAAATGACCATGGATAAAATCCCCTCCAAGACGATAGACTCCGTTGCAGGGATGACAAAAGTGGAGGAGGGGAAGATTGTGGAAGTATAATGATGGTGTACACTAAGGGATGGTGAAAATGGAGGGAGCGATATTGTCGATAACCATAATGGTGTTTACCTTGCATTAGAGATGGCTTTGATTGTCTTCTAAGATTCTTCAAACCCTCATGGCTGAAACCCTCCAAAAGGCGAGAGATTCCATCAACAGGATGAGAAAAGTGAAGGGGATTTCGGGGGAATAAAGACAATGATGTTTGCTCTTTTCATTAGAGATGAGCATATTCAGTCTTCAAAGAATTGAGCATCGCCATTGTGGCTATTTGATTGTTCAAGCAATCGTGGAGGAAAATTGCTCCAAGATGATAGCTTCCATCGATGGAATAGTCAAGGATTATGAGTCTGCTGAGGTTTAGCAACTGTTGTTCAATGGGAGAAGAAATCTGTCATTGGCTTTTTAGGACTTGACTCGAACACCAACAAAGACTGTTCACAAATCTTAAGATCGGAAAGCATAAATTTTGTCCTCAATGTGGACAATTTAGGCAAGATGGACTTGACGAAGAAATTCACAAATGCATCTTCTTCATTTGTGATGACAATAATAAACGTCTTATAGTGTTAGAAGACGACCCAGTGAAACGTCACCACAAATTTCCAATCACCTTGGGTGAAAATCTTCCAAACCTGTCAAAATGCGTAGGGTGGATGAGTAGCGGAGTTTGTGCGCGTACAACAGGAAATGTTGATCAATGAAATTTGGGTTGATATTCATGTAATATGCATACATAAAGCTCCATGGACATGTAGCAGCAATAAGATTTTTTCAAGATTCAAGATGCATCAAATAATAACATAATTGTGAACTTAGAAGTACAGATATGCTATCAAAAGATAACAAGTAAAACAAAAGAAATGAAATTGGAACCAGCAGGAAGCAGTGCTTGTGAGACGCTGGTCCCTGGAAATGAATTAACATATGCGTTGTAGGTGTTGCTAGAAAGTTGCAATTGATTGCAAGTTGCACTTGATCAGCATTCGCACATCAAAGTCATTATTTCGTGCACAACTGCTTATAAGCACACACCATGAGCCAATCGTGTGTTTCAAGATTTGTATTAGTTGCAGTTGATTTGCAATTAATGCACACTTGATCTACGTATTTCTTGCAACATCATTATAAAATCTGAATATCATTATGTATGATACCCATTGTATCTATATCAAAAAGAAATAATGAACCACAAAATGCAAATTTTTTTGAGGCTGTAATCACTTCAAAAACATGTTTTTTACTTTTTAGGGAAGTATATTCAATATTTGGGAATATCATGAAGAAAACAATCAAAAGTACTTGCATATGCCAGGTGGAAAAATGTACAAAGAAAAGCATGCATATTTTTTTTCTTTATCCAAAAGATATTGGGTGTGTCCAGTTCAGTTGGACACAAACACCTATTAGAATGATACAAATCAAAGTGACTAAAATTAATGAGATATTTGCACAATATGAGCATCCAAATCTCGATCTGTGAGGGAATTGTTCATCCCTTCCAAGAATTTGTGTCTGTAAAATATTTACAGAGGCTCAATGAAATTAATGAGTATGAAACAACTTGTCTTTAACTAGGTCTGGTAAACTTTATTATAGAGATGTAAATATTATTGTCATTTGTCTGCTGAATGTGACAATGTTGTTGTAGTCTGATGTGGAAATTGTGGATACAATGGATTTTAGAGAAAATATGCAGATAATAATTGTTATGCTTCTAATTTTATGAAATGCTTGCGGTTAGAGATATTTGCCTTAGATATTGTCAAGCTTGCTAAAATTCTGTCCAATTTTATTTTTTGTTGTGTGAGAATTATTTGCAAAGCTGTTGAATGAATATTAATACTTTGATTAGAATTATTCAATGAATTGTGATAAATATAATTGTCATCTTGCATTTAAATATTGTAGCTGCCTTTGTGGGCTGTATTCATAAATTAGAAACATGTCTCATCTTGATTTATTTGACATTTAAACAAAACCTGCCTGGTGTTTTGTAACATTTATATTTTGCATTGCAATTTGAGAATGTTCAGGTAAACAGTACACTGTTATTAGCCAGATTTATTACGCACTTTCTTTCAGAGAAGAAAATTATAATTTGTATGACGCAAGCGTTTCCATCATGCGTGTAGTTGGTGTCAAATTATTATTTATTGTGAGCTATTTTTGAAATATCTTTTGTTTTGGCTGTGCAATTACTTTTGTTTCCTAAGGTTTATATGTTTGTGGTTTATTGGCACTGATGATATATGCTGGTCTTATCTTTAAGTTTCATGTACTTGTCTGTTTAGTATTACTTGAACAATTTGTTGGTTAATCGTGTTAGTTTTACTTGTACTGTGCCATTTGTTTTTTGGACTATTGTTTTGTTTTATTTTGTATGCCTTCTATATCACACAAGTGCTCTTTTTAATTCAGATATGGACCATTGTTATATTTTCCATTCATGCTGATTATTTATAAGAAGATTATTTTGTACCATTTTTCATCTAAAATCTAAAATTAATGAATTGTCAGATACAGTGATATGTTTGATTACAACTTCAATTTTTCTCTCGCAAATTTACGCTACAGCATTGATCATACACCCACTCCCACCCCCACCCCCACCCCAAAAAAAGGATAACAATGAAGGTGTGCATACTGACACCTACAAGGAAGTGTAGATTAAAATGAAAAAAAAGGGAGTGCTACAGTAATATGTGGAAATATTAACCATTATACAATATTCAAATGTTAGATAAGAAATTAGAATGAGAATATACAACATGGCTGAACCAAATGTTTCTTTCAGGATATTGAAAGCATTTTAGCCAAACTTTCTGTTTAGTGACTCAATCAGGAAATTCAAACTGAATTTGATGAACAAGCATATTATCAACATTCCAGAACAGTGGACGATTCTGTGAAAGGGTAGATCAACTCAATCTTTCAGTTGAAAATAAAGTTGTTCTTTTGGACAAAAGTAAACAGAAATTGTTCTTTATTCAGACAAGACATATACCCTGAAATAGAATTATTGCATCTTAGATAAAGATTTTAGGTGACAGGACATGTACATATTGTCAGGATGAAGCATAAGAGAGAACTTTGAGAATGTTTTCAGAACGATCTACTCATTTTTAATGGTCCACTTGGTCTAATCATGCAAGAGTCACTCTGATTATCAATGTGCATCCAGTCACATCTGGTGAATATCACATGGTAAATTGTTCAAGGTTCTGGCTTGAAATTTGATTTCTGATACCAAAAGTTCCACCAACTTGTGTTTTTATACACTAAGAGTTATCTATTAGACACAAAAGTTTAAGCATAAAGTTATGAAGATGCGGAATTTAAACATTTCCAATCAACACTTTTGTAGGATTTAGAAAGGAAAGGAGATGGAAACAGTTTTTTAAAAGAAGACTGCACTCCAAGTCAATTTGTTAAGCTTCAGCAAAATTTATTCACCTTCTTTATATTCATTACAAATTTTCTACAAGGATGTTTTGTTGGGTGTTATGCACAATAGTACCAGATTTGTATAGGACCACAGGCCAAATTACTAAGAATTGAAAAATATTGACAATACTCAACAAAGCAGATAGCCAATTCTGGATGCTAAAGGCACTTCATTTTTCTTGGGGCACCACGTAATATGATTCTCCTATATCTCCATCTATTCATTGAGGCACATTTCATCTCTTGTGACACACAGCTCCAAAATTTTAAGAATCCTCATCAAATCTTACAGCTTTCTTTGTTGAAATGCTGTGTCCATTTTTCTTTGGGCACACTGTAGCAGGGTTCCATCCGTCATTTGGGGCACACTTCGTCTAGGACTGGAGGCTAGTTTTATTATATCCCTCCGACAGACATAATATCTCTTAAATATTGAGACTAATAAATAAATCTGACAGCTGTTCATCTTCAAAGGCTGCCCATCTTTCTTTGGGCACCCTGGTAGGGTTCCCTCTGTCCTTCGGGGCACTTCTTGTCTGGAACCGGCGGCTAGTTTCCTACTGTCTATGACACAGTATCTTTAAATTATTGAGACTCATCAAGAAATCTGAGAGCTTTTGATCTTCAAAGGCTGCCCATCTTCAAAGGCTGCCCATCTTTCTTCGGACACCCTGTAGGAGGGTTCCCTCCGTCCTTCGGGGCACTTCTTGTCTGGAACCGGCGGCTAGTTTCCTACCGTCTATGACACAGTGTGAGTCACACCTAGGCTGATATGAGAGGGTGGTTTCTTAAAAGGTAGTTGGCTACGCACGCAGGCGACCTTTTCTATCTGTACCCTGACATTTAAAAAGAGAATTTAAAGGAAATTGTGAACTCTGGCTGAGTAATTTTGCTTCAAAAGATTCTTTCACCCAAGCAAATGGGCAAATTTTTGTTTGTTTCATTAAACATTAAATAAATCTGGTAAAATGTTGTTTGGGAGATGTATCTGTATTCAAATTCAGCATTCACTTCATAGATGAATGTCTAAAAATATAGTTACGTCATTGTTATGCTTTCTCCTATAAGAAGACATTTGGTTCAGCTGTTTGACTGTTCCCATTCTTGCAATGTAAGGTACTCTGAGGTGCTCCTCCTAGAAGGCTGGAAGTATCGTGTCATTTTATAAGTTCTCAACTTCTGAATTGATGCGGATATGCCAACCTTTTGTAATATGTATATAATTCTTCTTTACTTCAGTCACGTAAAGAAGTCAAGATCCTCTGATAAGAGAAATTAAAACATATTAAATGGTACAGAAAGATATGAATATTTTTTTCATGAGAGAAAGGAGTTAGTTCTTTTTATCACTCTTTCTCTCATGATGAAATATTTGGTTCAGTTGTTTGGTGATTCACCTCTTAATTTCTATCTCTTTGCATATTGTTGAAGGTTAGCGTCTCTATATTATAAGAATAATAGTATTAATAATAATATGTGCCTTTACAGTTGTACATATCACGGAGCATTATGGGTAGCTTTTCTTGTACAGAAAGGATGTTGCGCAGTACGACGCGTGCACCGGTGTGTACTAGAAAAACTACCCACTAATGCTCCCTGATATGAACAACCGTAAAGGCACGTATTTACAACATATCATATACAACATATCTGCTTATCAATAAAATGTCTCTAAGCTCTTATGTAGTTTAATGGTCACAGAGATGTGCTTTTCCTGCATCTAAATCTTCTCCTTTGTTTACACAACATCATATTGCTGGGAGATTTAATACATGAGAATAGATTGGCTTCGCTCAAGTGCATGGTAGAGGATGTGATATGATGTGTATAATTACAGCAGAGGAAAGGCAGCGATAAGAACAAGCTCTCCATACCCGATGTTTACATAACATCACATATCTTGACGCTTGGCTATTAAAATTTGATGGTTATCATGCGTTTGAATCAGACGTGGTCTATAAATACACAGTACCCCGAGCACCGCAGACGTCATTGCTAACCATTGCCATCCATGATACTAAACTGCAATCAGATGTAAAGTGAAGGCTCGTTCACATATGAAGGGGAAAGTCACAATTAAAGGGGATGGGATCTTTTGAAGTGTACATAGTGATGTTAGATGTAACTCTAAAACAGAGTCTTGTATCTTTCGAACCAAAAGAATGCAATACTGAAAGCCAGTAACACCTCAAAAAATATGAAATTCTAATCAGATACAGCTCCTTTGGTTATTGGTGTAAGTTTAAGCTGTAGGTTTTGTGTCATGGCTGTATTGTTTAAGAATCTATGAAATTATATGTACTCAATCAATAATCAGTGTAAAATTCTGAGATGGAAATGGGAAATGAAAGGGAAATGGAACAGTGCATATCTTTCTTCTTTACTTGTAATACAAAACACAAACATACATATGAAAGTTAAAATTCATATTTGCTCAACAAAGTCCTTACTGCACCAGAATAAGCTTTTGTCGTAGTAGAATTGGAATTTCATCATTTCACTTATATGTGAACACTTCGATTGGGGGTGTCTCAATACATACGGTATCATTGGTATTACTCCTATCACTGCCAAGTCTTGTTATGGCTCCGAGGATTCTCTGTAACTTGATAATGCACTAGTAATCATGTTCCGTCGCCATTTAAAGAGATGCTCCAGGCTTTTACACTCCGTAATAGAAATAGGAATAAATTTATCTGTAGTTCATATCTTATAGGTTGATGGTGTAATAGAATTGGGAATCAATGTGAGAATCATTTCATATGTGCTTCATATTTTTAGGTTGATTTTACAAGAGATAATTGTATAGTGATAATGATAACATAATAAAATAGAACCTGGAGGTGTTTCACCAAGTCGTTCTTAAAGTTATGCACGACTTTAAGTTCGACTGGTATCAGTTCTTGCGCGGAATGCGCTTAATAGTGTGAACCATTGCGCACAAGAAGGGATACCAGTTGAACGTAAAGTCATGTGTAAAGTCTTTCTTATCTTGGTGAAACACCTCCTAGGAATCAATTCATTTGTGGTTCATATTTTTTAGGTTGATTTTCTAAGAGATAATGGTATAGTGATAATGATAACATGATGTCATAGAACAGGAATCAATTCATATGTGGTTCATATTTTTTAGGTTGACGGTACAAGTGAAAACTGTTGGTATTCAGATAGCTGACTGTGTAACATTCTAATTGACATACACCAATAGGCAGGTATTCCATATAGGTGATTCGAACTTAGGCAGAGTTTACTCTACAGCAAATAAGAGACAATAATTATGGGAGTTTTATTGAAGCTTTTAAGGGGCTCTAAGTGAGACATGACGGACATTTTTTTTCATTGAGAATTCATGAGATTGTTGAAAGAGTAAATCTGAATTTTAGGTTTTTAATTTTTAAGCGTTGATTTGGTGTAATAAAGTGACTAGAAGTGAATGTCCTGTATTCTATTGTTTGTGCCATATAATTCCATGCCTATTATACTGCCAGTGTTTAATTCATAATTATTCTACAGTTGTAATGAGACGGATTCAAAGTGAATTGTCATTAAATGTCATTGGTGGATTTATTTTTGACAAAAGCAACCACAATGTTAGGTTTAGATTTGAGTTAATAATCTAAAGAAGCACTTTACAGTGCTAAATAGCAATTTGGTTTTAACAGAGCACATTCTAGATGGTGTTGAATAATTTTGATGCACAAAATTTTGTTGATATTTTTGTTCATGGTGTAGTTTGTGATACTTGCTTTGCACCCTCCCTCTTCAAAAATTATATTGTGTGAATTGTATTGGATTGCAGGGCTCATAGTTTGATTTAGTTTACAGATATATGGTCGAAAAATTGTGTCATGAAATTTATGTATATCAAAGAGTTATGTGCCTAAAATGCTGTGATGAGGGTATTCGTATTATATTTTTGTTTTCTCCAATTTTTCATTGTTTGTATGGTTATATATTCATAATATATGATAGGAGAGATATGGCTATCTCGTTATTGCTCATTTTGTACTGCCTTTTATTTTATTTTTGCATATTGCTGGTTAATTGTCTGGGATGAAAATTATGTTTGTACATATTATTCAGCTGTATATATTTCCTATTNCTGTCTGGGATGAAAATTATGTTTGTACATATTATTCAGCTGTATATATTTCCTATTAAACAATTATCAGCAATTGGTGTATATTTATAATGCAATTACTTTGTGTGTTTCTTATTTGCATGGTGTATATAGCATTTCGTGTGAAATATGAGGATTACAAGAGAAACATTGGTTGTGCGTATAGATTTTGAATGGGGAAATTTGCTCATTGAAATTGAACTGGGCTGAATTGTGAGAAACAGAGAGAGAGGGGGAAGAAGGGGAGAGGGATAGAAAGAGAGACAGACAGAGAGAGAGAGAGAGAGAGAGAGAGAGAGAGAGAGAACGAGATGGAGATGGGTGGGAGACTGAGATGGAGAAAGGGATGAGGGTGATAGAAAAATGGGTGATAAATAAGAAGATGGTGATGTGAGAGAGAGAGAGAATGGGTGAGAGAGAGAGAGATGGGGAAGAGATGAAGAGGGGGAGAAAGTGAGGGTTTTAAAAGAAAAATTGGTGATGAAAAGATGGGGATGGAAGAAAGAGATGGTAGGAAAGGGCATACAATTAAATGGGAGAGAAGCGAAAGAAAGGAGAGAGGGGAAGAAGACGAAATATCAGGGGAGTAGTAAGAGGGAAAGAAAGGTAGAGATATAGAAGGGGAGGGGAGCTGGCGGCGGTAGAGGGGTAAGACAGGGAGATGGATAGATGTGAAAAGAGTGAGTGAGTTGAGAGAGGATGATGGGATAAAGATGACAATAATAATGAGCGGCTTTTATAGAACGCTTATCAACTCTTCATGAGAATTCCCTAAGGCTAAGCGCTCTATAATTGCAGCATTATTACCCTGGCTTTAGCAGTGCAGCTATTAGGCGCACAAGCTTTTTCAAGGAATAAATTCCTACCAGGTACCCATTCACCTCACCTGGGTTGAGTGCAGCACAATATGGATGAATTTCTTGTTGAAGGAAATTAACGTCATGGGTAGGATTCGAACCTACGACCCTCTGGTTGCAAGGCAAGAGTCAGAACCACTACACCACGGCGCCTACATAGGATGGGGGAAAGACAGGGAGAAGGGGCGAGAAAGAGATGGGGATAGTCGATGTAGGGGAGGGGGTGGGGAGGAGAAGAAATTACCAGATGGAAAGATAGCAAGAGGGGGGAGGTAGAGACCAAAGGAGGGAGGGGTGAATCTAGCGGTGGGACTGGGGTGAGGAAGGGAGAGGCAGGTGTATAAAGGGTCACGGGTAAAATAGAGGGGAAATGTAAGAACAGAGAAGGGAAAGATATTTGAAAATAAATATGTATAACTGTTAATCCATTTGGATGAGCAACGATGAACGATCGTGTGGAACATCAAAATGAAATGACATTTAATCTTGCGCGAAGATGAAGAGATGATAAATAATAACAATATGTTAAAAGGGGTAAATATTCCTAATACAAATGCTCATTTCAATTAAATGATTCAATGACCGTTAGAAATAAACAGTTTTCTCCTGGTAATAGAATGAATATACAAATGTCTTGATATCGATCATTTTTATTTAGTTTACCATTGTCAGATTGTCCGGCCCCGAACTCATTTTGATAGAAAAAAAATGATATTGATAATGATCATAATTCTAACGATAGTAATGATAATGATAGTGTGAATAATAATGATAATAATAATAATAATAATAATAATAATAATAATAATAATAATAATAAT
>BQKZ01001137.1:0-15334 GCA_036244855.1 Temnopleurus reevesii | reverse complement strand
TGATATTGATTTATCTTAAGTGGAAAAGAATGAAGGGATATAGTAGTGCACTTCTTTTTTTTAATCTCTCTATTTTTAATTGCTCCATGTCTCTTGTTCTCAAAATGTCAGGTTTGATAAACAGTAGTTTATCTCATGTTCTCTATATCTCCATCTCTGGTATCTTTTCTCTACTGCTCATTCTTGCCCTTCATGTTACGATAAGATAACAGTTGAGAAGTCCATCCAATTTGAATGAAAACCACTGTTCAGTTAGGTAATTGAAATATTTGTGACCTTCTTGTTCAATGTTTGATTAACTTAAAATATTTTTACTTGTTTGCTTGAAAGCAAGATTTTCCTGGCAGACACAGCCTTAACTGGGACATTTCATAATTTAAATTGTTTTGTTAAACATTGTCAAGAAAAATACAGAAACTTATGCAATAAAAATAGTTGGAGAATTTGAATCCTCCATGTTTTAAATCATTGTTACTGCATTGTATTCATGTAATAGTAAAAAGAACAGCAAGTTAATCTATTTTTGTAACTTTGTCTTTCCTATTTCGGTAGGATTTGAGAGAAGAAGCCTTGCCTAAATGGAAAGATAAAGTTGCCCCAGAAATTGCCATCAACTACTGGAAATTAAAAGTAAGTATCTTCATCTTGACTTGAATAGTCAACCTTTTTCTATTCTAGGACCAAGAATTATAGTGCAATGTGGCATAAGGTATTCACTCACGCATTTGAGGTGTACATAACATCTGTCTCTTATACACATCTAGATGTGTATAAGAGACAGCCCCCCCCCAATATCCCTCTCTCTTCACTTTCTCAATTTTCCCCTTATCAAAATCATCTATTATATTGATGCTATTTCTTCATTGCTATTTCTTCATTCAATGAGAGTACGATAATTCTAGAGGTTAGTTTCCCTTTAAAAGTGTGTTTTGATATTTTTGCCATCCCCTTTCCCCCGCACCTATTTTCCTTTTTTTTTTCCCGATTTGTGTTTGAGGTTTGACGACACCTAACATTTTTCTGAAACGTCAAAAATCCAAGGGAGAAGCGTTCTTGGTAACCTACTAGTTTTTCAACATTTAGCCCTCTGGATACCTGTAATCAAATGTATGTATTGGTAAAATGAATTATTATGTATGTTATTTGCTTTTTGGTTGTTTTGTTAGTTCATGCGATTGAGATATTTTGACTTATATAGATTTAAATTTTGAGATTTGTTCGTTACCTGCTCGCGCTCGCCTAGCTACACTGTACCATCGGACATGTCATCGCACTGCAGCGCCGATGGGCCAGCGCCGCATAGTGCGCCGGATGGTTGGCCGTCGGCTGTTAGACGGTTTGTATGTTCCCTGGAAGTTTAGGTGAAAACGCCGACGCTAAGCCAGGAGATTGATCAATGTCCCAATGAACAATGGCTTTGCCCTCTATTAAAAGACGACCAACCCCTGGAATTATCGAGCTCTCATTGAATGAAAAAAAATCAGATGAACAAGCTGTGAAAATTTGAGCATAATCGGACGACCCGTTCAAAAAGTTATGAATTTTCAATTTCACAGAGATTTGACGATCGCTGCTGCTCATGGGGATCTGTTGATGCTGCTCATGGGAATCTATGATATCATGTCGGACAACCTCTCATTCACTTTGTATGTAGAATTTTTTTTTAATGGATTAATATAAAATTCAAGAGTAAGGTTGCAACATGATTCTTCTAAAAATACCATAACATGCAGAATCTATAATTCATAAAGAAATACTATACCTCAACCTAAGATTAGTATTTTGTTGACTTTAGTTTCACGAAATAAGGGAAAATGTGAAATTTAGTATGCAGAGTGAATGAGGAGTTGTCCAATATGATGTCACAGATGCCGTTTAATTTGCCGATTGCACGGCGCAGAAGGGGATGCCCATCATGCCATACAAACTCAAACACATTTTTACCTTAAACTCGCTATTTGAGCTTGAAAAACTCGACCTCAAGTTTCAAGTGAGGCCGAGTTGGCGTGGATCCTACTCTACATGTATGTCAGCTTGACAATAATTTTTTGCTTAAAATTTCAAGGTTTGATCCAACTAATGTTGGATTAGGCCTATGATGTAGGCCTAGATTATTTATATGCAGCAAGACAAAATAAATTTATATCTTGTTTACTTGTACAAACATTCTTTATTTGCTCTTCAACAGTCTTTCCTGAGCTGTGATCTGAATATCTACATTTTAATCTGGAAAAGACATTTCAAAGTAGCAACATGAGTTCATCAGTCTTTGATGCTCTTTGGGAGGACAGAGATGTGAGGTTTGACATCAACCCTACGTAAGTACATTCAATTGGTGGGAAAAGGGAATTTAATCAACTGGTCCTAAAATGTTGTTAAAGCCCAAGCATAGTTTTGGTAAAGATTAAGAAATGTGAATTTTGGGGATATTTACCATGACATGTAATTTCTATACACATTTGAAGACCATAGCATATTTTTCTATGAGTTAATTCTTTTGAAAATTTGAATTTGACCGTTAAATCATATTTAGCGCCCTCTCTTGGTTATAACAATATTTTGCTTCTTATCGGGCATATACAAAGTTATTTCCAAGATTTTATCAAAGCATGCTAAAAAGGAATACATAAAGAATAAATTCTGACATTTTCATCCAATTCTGTTCATGAGAAGCTGTCCTTTATCAAGAAAGAAAATATTGAATTAGCGTCGGGGGGGGACACGATGCTGAAATATTTTGCACATTTTAGGTTATAACTTTTCCAAAACTTGTTCGTTTTTCGCACAATCTTTTGTACAGCATGTTCATGATATCATGTTTCATTTTATTTAGATTTGACGAGGAAATTTGGCAATAAATATATTCGCTTTTACCAAAACTGTACATGAGCTTTAACATATGACCCTTTCTTTCATTACTATGTCTTGTCTTTCCGTTTACGCCCACAATCAAAGTTGATTATTACGGCATTTTAGGTGTAGATCGCGACCAGACTAATTTCTATCCAATCATTTTCTATCCAATTATTATTATTTTCAAGAAAAAAAAGAAAGATATTTGGAAGTAGACTTTCTTTAATACCTAGAAAGTTAGCAAATGTTCATTCTCTGTTGTTGTAGTTGTATCATTCACGGCCTGACGATTCTGGCAAAAACATTTTCAATTACATTGCTGAAAACAATTGTATTGTAAAATGTTTAAAGCATAATTTGTTTGTCTTACAAAATGAATGTAAAGATATTTTCCTGTGAATGTTTTCTAACAAGTTCATTTATGTGTCGGTCATTGTTGTCATCACCATCATTTATCATTGTGTAATCTACATGTGTATTCTTTACCCCTTTCAGACAAATGAACATGCGCCCAGGGGAGAGCATCATAGACAAGCTTGACTCTATTGAAGACACAAAGGGAAACAATGGAGACAGAGGTACCTTCTTCTATTTCATTACTACATCAGGGTGATTTTATTTATAAGAAATCCTTTAGGAAATTAAGTAGTAAGCATTCAAAGTTTTGTCTGCAATGCAAGAAATGTCCCTCATCGTTTGATAGGTGGATGAAATAACTACTTCAATAACCCTCTCAAAATATCTTTGTTCCCATTCCAAGGCCTTTAGCCAAGGAGCTTGATCCCACACTACATCCTTACTCTCTGAAATTCACTGGCTACCCGTACAGCAACGCTTACTGTTTAAAGCATGCTTATATATCTTCAAAGTACTGAATAATAGGTCACCACAATACCTCTCTAATACTATCGAACTATATACACCCGCTCGAAACCTCCGCTCTTCATCAGACACACATAAAGTTGTTATACCAAAGTGTGAAAAGCGCTTCTCCGTAGCTGCCCCAAAACTCTGGAACAGTATCCCTCTTGCAATACGGGCAATTTCAAATTCCGGTACAGTTAAAAAACATCTTAAGGCCTTTTCCCACAGTAATCACATTGTTTAGATTTTTTTTTGTTCTGTTAAATTGTAAAGCGCCATGGTACTTTCTGTTTTTAGCGCTATAGAAATAATCTATATTTATTATTATTATTAATGTTCATCTGATGCCCTGGGGCCTGATGTGAATATGCTTTGACACTTCGGATGATATGGAATTTGGGCGTCAATGCTCCAAGAAATCTGGCCAAACCTCTGAGTGTCTACAACCTTTAAATTGATTGTTACATCAGAGAGAGCAGAGTACTGTATTGTTAATTGAAAACTTTGAGGGAAATTTCTTGTCTTAAGACTTTCAAAACTTGTATGAGAAACTTTGATAAATGGCTTAGAATCTCTTAAAAGTGTTCATTTTGGGGATAAAACAGTTTTGATATTCTTTGTATCTGCTGCCTTCTATATTGAAAAGCTTAGGAATTGCAGTCTTGCAATTCCTTTTCCAATCACCATGAGCTACAGTAGCTAAAATATTGCAAAAATTCCCATGTAATATTCATGTGTTATCACTCAAAGGAACTTTCCATGAGCATTCCTTCTCTCACTTAAAAATGATCATATTTTTTTCTCTTTGTGAAAATTATAGCTAGCTCTCTTTCTGACATAAGTATGAGTTTTGATTGATATGCTGCTAATAAGTAAAATGTTTGTCTTTGTTTCAGGCCGTTTACTTGTTACCAATCTGAGAGTTATCTGGCATTCAACATCACTACCAAGAGTGAACCTCTGTAAGTAGCACACTAGGAGACTTTATACCAAGACATCATAAATACAGTGATAGTCTCATTGAAACATAATGTGTAAAATACTCCTTTTGTTCCTTTGATTGATCTGGTATCATTGAAACTCATTATTGTTTCTTACACTTTACGTAGGGTTCTGTTTCATAAAGCTTTTCTTAGATCTACGTACAACTCTCCAAACAACTGATGAACCTTTCCTGCACACTATGATCATCGTGTGGCTAAATTGCACCTGAAAAAGGATGACCAGTCGTTTGTACAGTCATGCATAGATCTAAGAACAGCTTTATGAAACACAACTTACGTTCGATCTGTCCCTCCCAAATCACTGTCACCCTCAGATCCTACTCTATTTTCATCAGTTTATCATCTTCTCTGTATTTATAATAGAATTTCTCTAGAGTAAAACTTGTAGAAGTCAAACAAGTTGCCACAGTGATTGATAACTCCTACCTACCAAGCCGGCTAAGCTGCCGAGACCTAGTATGGATCCTCCAGTTACTCCTGTCCATCATGATGTTTTCAGTTCATCAGTGCCAAATGCTCTAGCGTCTGCTTTTAAAGTGTCAACATAGGTCTTGCGCTTTCTGCCACGTCTCATCGCCCATGCAGTGGCTCCCAGAGAATGTCGGTAGCAGTGTCCAGCGAGTTATACAATCATAAATGCAAACCATTGTGGTAGGATTTAAAAAAAAAATGCTTTATTATTATGTATGACCAGAGAGTATATTAGAAATCTCCTGAAAATAAATTTGTTTCACAAGAACAAGAAATAGAGAAAAAAAAATCTTTGCTAAATGTAAAATGTGGCAGTGAATTATTCTAAATCACCATTTTCTTTCATTTCTAGCTGTGGGTCTGAACTGCATAATCAACATCACAGTCAAAACAGCCAACTCAGTGAGTATAATGAATGCAAGGAGGCGAACCTTCCGCAATACGTATGATAATAGGAATTAGAATATGGATCATCAAACGGCTGAACATAATACTTTCTCATGAATCCAAGCTTATGGTTATTGTTACCATGCTTTATTTCATGAGATATAATACTTTGTTTAGCCGTTTGACATTTGAATTCACATCCTCATTCACATTGGGTGGTATCTCTTGAGAATGATACATTACTCAAATGAAATAAAAAGAATTGCCTTCATTGTCATGTATTTTTAAACTCTATTTCTTATTAATGGTAATGATAAATGATGTTTGGATGGTGATTTAAAATACTTTTAGACCAATAATATCAAGTGAATATTTGCTCTGATTTAATATTTTATATGTACTGGTTGTTAGAAATTCTGGCCCTATGCAGTAAAAGAGATTTTGAGTTGCTGATGTTCTTATTCTGCCCAACAATATTTTTCTTTCATTTTTACAGAAACTAAGAGGCCCTACTGAGGCTTTATACCTCCTCACAAAGTGCAACAATACCAGATTTGAATTCATTTTCACCAACCTAGTGCCGGGGTCTCCAAGGCTATTCACCACTGTCATATCGGTCCACAGGTAAGTCTCGACTTTCAAACTGTCTTTTTTCAGTTTTTACCCTCTTGAAACTCAAAATAATTTCTTCACATAGATCTTTTTTTCATGAGAATGAAGTGTCAGTGAGTTTTTATTGACCAAAAGTATGCTGACATATTTTCCTTTCCAGAGAAAAGACTGTTTCCCAAATTACATTGCTGATTGGTTGGTCTGTTATAAAGCTGTAATTAAGTTTTTGCTGTAATTGTGCTCTCTACATTTTCATCAATTGGTTCAAATATGGAAGAAATTATCCATGGATAATGTCATCTGTTAGGGATGATGAGGTCAAAAATCATTGAGTGGTCAAAACATCCAGTGCATTGTTTTCTTTCTTGATACTTGTAACATTTCTTTTCTCTATTTGTGCATCAATTTTGTTTAAATTTCAAATGACATGACATGTTTAGTTAATCATGAAGTCATGCAAGAATTTTGGTTCATGAAATTCCTTGTTTATATAACTATTACTTTCTCTTTGTTACAGAGCATATGAGACGTCTAAGTTATATCGTGATGTGAAGCTGAGAGGTGCCATCATTTACAACAAGTCATTGCGGTTACTACCATTAGAGCAGGTCTATGACAAGGTTGGAGGAGTCTGGAATCTCTCAAGTGATCAGGTAGATGAAAACTCTATTCTCATTTACAAATTCTACCCAGATCCCAATAAAAATTAAAATAAATTTGGCCATGATCTCGGGGCAGGGGGAGGGGGGGTGTGGAGGCACTTCAAACTTGCCAGCAGAGCTTAACTTCAGAGGAAAAAGGTCCGCTATAGAAAAAAAGTCTCTTTGTACAGATGAAAACTTTTCGTTGCTTGTCCAAAGAGGGCCCTCATGATCTGAGTATGGAATCCCTTTTGCACCCTCCTGTAAAAACTCTATTCACTTGCTTGTAAATGATGAAATACATTTTGGGGGTTCATTCCAAAATTTCATTAATCAATAAAAATGGTAAATTGAAATTCTGTGAAGCCCTAGAGAAATCTTGATCTACCCCTTGTTTTTGTAATGCTAAAAAGAGTAACAACAACATCCATCTTGCATCATCATTTGGTATTCTGTGGCAAGGATGACAATCAACATTTCCTGATTTTGATGAACACACTATCATGTTAAACCAGCGTCCATTTTGAGAGGATTGATGAAATTATATTCTATTATTTTTTCATTGCATACCAAATGCAATTATGCATAACTATGAAGTTGTTATATTGGTTTCAAGATATCATAGCTCTTTGATGCTGTGGTGCATTGAGAAAGATTCTGTGAAAGTAATTTGTTGGTTTTATTTTTAATCTTGTCTCAGGGTAATCTTGGTACATTCTACATCACCAATGTTCGTCTTGTGTGGCATGCCGTCATGAACGAGGCATTCAATGTTAGTGTACCATACCTGCAAATGGTAAGTAAACCTATTGATACATTGCTTCATTATGAAAGGAATTAAACTACCTGGTTTGTGTTTCATAAAGCTGTGAGTAGATTTACGCATGACTGTATGAACAA
Organism: Temnopleurus reevesii; assembly: GCA_036244855.1. Lineage (NCBI taxonomy): Eukaryota > Metazoa > Echinodermata > Echinoidea > Temnopleuroida > Temnopleuridae > Temnopleurus > Temnopleurus reevesii. The sequence goes on along the minus strand of BQKZ01001137.1, from coordinate 7,602 downwards.
CTGGTGATCCAATCTTGGTACATTCAACGTTACAAATGTGCGTCTTGTGTGGCATGCCGTAATGAATGAGGCATTCAACGTTAGCGTACCATACCTGCAAATGGTAAGTAAACCTATTGATACATTGCTTTACTATGAAAGGAATTAAACTACAGTCAAACCTGTCTACAGAGGCCACCCCACAGGAAACAGAAAAAGTGGCCACTGTAAACAGGTGACCTCTACAGACAGGTTCTATTACGTGCATTTCCACCTGGAGGGAATCAATTTAAGTGGCCTCTATAGACAGGTGGTCGCTATAGACAGTGGCCACTATAGACAGGTTTGACTGTACCTGGTTTGTGTTTCATGAAGCTGTGAGTAGATCTACAAACAACTGTACGAACGATTGGTGATCCTTTCTTCAGTGCGATCACCAGTTGTTCATACAGTGGTTCATAAATCTACGTACATATTTATGAAACATGACCTTGGGCTGTGGTTCACAAAGATAAACAAGACTTTCTGAATGACTTAAAGAACAACTGGTCTCCGTTCTTATGGGAAGTGATTGATGATATTATGCATATTCAGTGCAAGAACGGAAGTCGGTTGTAAAGTTTTTCTTATCCTGCAGAAATACCACCCAGGGTTGTGTTTCATAAAGCTGTTCATGAAGTCACAGATGACTCTATGCATAACTGATGGCCCTTTCTCAGGTGCCAAAACAGATATGCGGGCTATCATTGATTGCCAGAAAGGATAAGTCGTTTGTAGAGTTGTGCGTATCATGAAACACAGCCCAAGTTAGCCAATATTGATTTGATTTGATTTATTTATTTTTCCATTTCAAAATCATTTTCACAATTTGAACAACAAATTATAAACATTTTGCAAGAGAAACAAAAATATTTACATAGACAAATCGATGACACATAAAGTTTGAAAAACAGGTGATAGAGAAATGGAGGGGCGTGCCGAAAAAAGCGAGGCTTGTGGAACACCAGGGCAGTGTTTCATCAAGATAAACACTTTACGATTTTAAGAATGACTGGTACAGTTCTTGTGCTGAATACATGTAATATTATCAATCAATAAGACTTTCTCATCTTGGTGAAACACCGCTCAGAGTTGTTGATAATCCATATTCGTTTATCTTTTTTTCAGAGAATGATGAAAATCTGAGACTCCATGTTTGGAATTTCTCTGGTGGTTACATGAACAATTTCTTTACATTTATTTATTTCAGAGAACAGTGAAGATCCGTGATTCCAAGTTTGGATTGGCTCTAGTTGTGGAATCCTCTGTCCAGGTAAGACATTGCTTTGTTTTCCTTGTCAAGTATTTTCTCTATATGCTCTTTCATACAACCAATCATTGTAAAGGGTATCTGAGGCCAAACATAATAACCGTTCTAGTTGGTAGTATGCAGAAAAAACCCCAACTACCCTAAACTCACTGGAAAGGCGCTATATAAATCTGCACTATTATTAATATTATTATATACTGAATCATAAATCAAAAGATGACAATAAAACAGGGTCCCCATTACAACCCCTGTTAAATGAAGTTTTGTGATTAATCGCTAATGAAAATGACCAATCAGCATCTTTATTGCATTCACATTTCGTTAAATGGAAACCAATCAGAATTATCCTTTTAAATTAGTGATTAATCACATATCTTAATGTTGCGGGCCCAGCTTTATGAAACATTAAGCAACAAATATCTTATATAGCATCAGTTTTATGGAACTCGGTCCCAAATTACCTTCAAAATGTTGCTGATTTAGACAAGATTAAGGCTATGCTTATGAAGTATTTATGCAACACATGATTTGCATGTACATGAACCCAGTGCACAAAATCAAATGCGCGTTGTTTTCTACTTTGAAATCGCATAAGACCTGCCATATCTATGTGTCATGCGCTTTTAAGAACAGAATATCAATATTGTTATTATTATCTTTGTGTATAATTGTGTTTCCACTGTACTATTTTTCCCCTGTAGAGTGGAGGTTACGTTCTTGGATTCCGCCTTGACCCTGCTGAGAAGCTCCAGGAGGTCGTTAAAGAGATCCAATCCCTTCATCGAGTCTACAGCACTAATCCCATCTTAGGGGTTGAGTTTGAGGTCGACGATGTCCCTGGGAGTGCTGAGGAGTTGGTGGTCGAGAATGTCCAGGATGACATCGATATCGTCAATGAGGATGAGCAGTCTGATGCCTTTGCAGTAAGTTTGAAAAATATGGTACCTAGTATCAAGCGCAGTAGAGTATATGCATGTAGTGACTGCACTATATAAATGGACCTATTATTATTAAAAATTATATTATGAAAAACATACAGACCTCCCAACCAGTAAGAATTTTCAGGAAAAAATATGAACTTTTAACAATTTTGAGAGAGTTTCAAGACCATTTCCAAAGAGTTTTACAACTACCACACAGTCCCATTGGAAATGGGGTTTCTTTCCTCTTTTTCAGCAAATCATTCCTATTTTTCCATTATACGGGTTGAGAGGTCTGGATATGATAGATTTTACTGTACCAATAGAAAGATTTAATCCGTCAACATAGGCGGATTCAAGGCAGACCAAAGAGGTTGCTGTCCCCCTATTGGTTTCTGGGGGCTGTAACCTCCAACACTTTTGAAAGTGGGAACAATTCTTTAGCTATTGGCAGGAAGCAAGGGACCTTTTTTCCTTGTCATTTTGTTGCTGGCCCCCTCTTTCAACAAACACATACCTGGATCAGTATAACAGAGGATCTATAATAATGCATTTATTTAGCCAAAATCCAAACATCTACTGAAGAAGTTGTAGCAACCATACAGCCATAAAACCTACTTGTTCGTTTCATCATAATACTGCAATACATTTTTTTTGTGTCCAGGATATGTTCGCTTCTATTTGGATTGTCTTCATTTACTTTTCTCGTTCAATCAAAGCACCATGAGCACCGAAAGTTGGACCTGTGCGCTATACAAGTAGCCCCTATTATTATTGTTATTATTACTATTATTATCTAGGTTCTGTGAAACCTCATTCTTATGAGTTCGGATATAACAAGATTGTTATAATAAGGTGATCATTATGGTCTCAGTTTTTTGTATTCTTTAGTTTCTCAACCCTGGTGTAACAAGCTTCCTGATATAACAAGTACCTTGTTATTGAGAGGTTCCACTGTGTTTGTAATTTGAATAATTAACCTGAAAAAAAAATCTCTTTTGAGTTTATAAATGTTGAATGTATGTTGGCCTTGCTCTGCTTGTTGGTACTGAAATTAAATTAAAAAAATACATAAAATACATTTAAATTCTCATAGAATACTGTATGAGCTGAATTTTTCGCGATGGTTTTATTTTCGCTAATATTGCGTCTTTGGAATCGCGAACATATCCAACCTGACTGATGCACATTCATATGTGTACAAAAACTGACAAAAACGTGAAAATAACAACATACCAATGTGTCAAACCGGTTAAAAATCGCGTAAATATCTGTACGCTAAATTATTGGCTTCTACTGTACTACTCATTGCTACAAGTGATCCTTTCTCTGTTCTATTCCCCAGGCATACTTTGCTGACGGTGACAAGCAGAAGGATAGACCACCAGTCTTCTCTGAGGAGCTCGGTCTGGCCATTGAGAAGCTGAAAGATGGATTCACTCTCTCCAGTCTTTGGGAGGTCGTCGATCACAAGTGAGATTCTTGTTGGNGTTCATAAAGGTATTCATGACTGGTGACCCATTCCTGTACTTAGTGACCTATATGCCGCTGAATTATCACCTTAGGAAAATTCACCAGTCATGCACACCTCTATGAACAGAGCCCTTTAACATGCAGTTTTTAGATTAATTGCCATTGAAAATTGCTAATCAATTGGGGGTGTTGCTCATAACCGACTGCAACTTTGCAAATTGTAACGCGCATTTTCATTCGTGCACGGTATGCACATTTAACAATACGCGCATGAAACAATGATTTTGATTGGCACGTTCCGATCAACTGCAACTTGCGATCAATTGCAACTTTTGAGCAACACCCCCAATATTTCTATTGCATGCACATTTCGTTACCAGTAACCAACCAGAATTGTCCTTTCACATTAGCGATTAATCACAAACCCTTTTGTTACAGGGCTCAGCTGTATGAAACAAGCAAGAAATATCTTACCTAGCCTCAGTTTTATGGAACTCAGTCCCAGATTACCTTAAAAATGTTGCCCAATTAGATAAGATTAAGGCTATGCTTAGGAAATATTTGTGTAACAAATGATTTGTATGTGTATGAACCCAGTGCACAATATCAAACGTGCATTTTTGTTTACTTTGGAAGCTCATAGCCTCAGTTTTATGGAACTCAGTCCCAAATTACCTTCAAAATATTCCTGATTTAAATAAGGTTAAGGCTATGCTTAAAAAGTATTTGTTCAGCCAATAATTTGCATGTAGATAAACCCAGTGTGCAATATCAAATGTAAATTGTTTTCTTGCTTTTAAAGCAGAGCTATATTTTCCAGATTGTAATTTCAAGTTCTACTTTGCAAGCGCATAGGGACATACCATAGCTATGTGTCATGTGCTTTTAAGAACTGAATACTATTATTATATGTGTTTTTACTGTACTATATTTCTGTAGAGTGGAGGTTACGTTCTTGGATTCCGCCTTGACCCTGCTGAGAAGCTCCAGGAGGTCGTCAAAGAAATCCAGTCCCTACATCGAGTCTACAGCACCAATCCCATCTTAGGGGTTGAGTTCGAGGTTGACGATGTCCCTGGGAGTGCTGAGGAGTTGGTGGTCGAGAATGTCCAGGATGACATCGATATCGTCAATGAGGATGAACAGTCTGATGCCTTTGCAGTAAGTTTTGAAAAAAATGAAATACAAAACATGTGCAGACCTCCCAAACCAGTAAGAATTTTCAGGAAAGAATATGAATTTTTGACGATTGTGAGAGAATTTCAAGACCATTTTTCAAAAGAGTTTCCCTATTTTTCTTGATAATTCTACAACACAGTCCTATTGGAAACGTGTTTTCTTTTCTCTTTTTCGTTACATGGGTTGAGAGATCTAGATATGATAGGTTTTACTGCATCAATAGAATGATCCAACATAAGTGGATTCAAGGGAGGCCGAAGAGGCCGCTGTCCCCCTATTCGTGGTTTGTGGGGGATGTAACCTCCAGCACTCTTGAAAGTAGGAAGCAAAGGACCGTTTTCCTTGTCATTTTATTGGTGGCCCCCTCTTCCAACAAACCCATACCTGGATCAGTATTATAAAGCATCTATAATAATGCATTTATTTAGCCAAAGTCCAAACATCTACTGAAGAAGTTGTAGCAACCATACAGCCATAAAACCTACTTGTTTGTTTCATCATAACACTGCAATACATTTTTTTGTGTCCAGGATATGTTCGCTTCTATTTGTATTGTCTTCATTTACTTTTCTCGTTCAATCTAAGCCCCATGAGCACCGAAAGTTGGACCTGTGCGCTCTACAAGTAGCCACTATTATTATTGTTGTTATTATTATTATCTCGGTTCTGTGAAACCTCATTCTTATAAGTTCGGATATAACAAGATTGTTATAACAAGGTGATCATTATGGTCCCAGCTTTTTGTATTCTTTAGCTTCTCAACCCTGATGTAACAAGCTTCCTGATATTACAAGGACCTCGTTATTGAGATGTTCCACTATATGTGTTATTTGAATAAATAACATGGAAAAAAATCACTGTTGAGTTAAAACATGTTGAATGTATGTTGGTCTTGCTCTGCTTATTTGTACTGAATCAAATAAAATAATACAAATATTATTTCGGGTTTATATAGCACATTATCATGTCTATGACTGCCTAAAGTGTTTCCGATATAAATATGGTATAATTATGGTTCTCATGGAGCACCACTCATCACCGCATTTTACCCTTTCTCCATCCTATTCTCCCAGGCATACTTTGCTGATGGTGACAAGCAAAAGGATAGACCACCAGTCTTCTCTGAGGAACTCGGTCTGGCCGTTGAGAAGCTTAAAGATGGATTTACTCTCTCCAGTCTCTGGGAGGTCGTCGATCACAAGTGAGATTCTTGTTGGACATCGTCGACCACGAATTAGACATTTAGTGGAGGTTGTCGATCACAAGTGAGATTCTTATTGGACTTCGTTGATCACAAGTGAGATTATCTTGGACATCATCAGCTATGAATTAGACATTTAATGGGTGTCATGGATCAGAAATGGAATGTTCATTGGACGTCGTCCACCAGAAACAAGACTTTTAGTGGATATCGTCGGTCAGAAATGAAATGTTCATTGGACGTCGTCCACCAGAAACAAGACTTTTAGTGGATATCGTCGATCAGAAATGAAATGTTCATTGGACATTGTTGACCACAGATGAGATTTCAGTCAACGTTGATCACAATTTAGATTATCATCGGGCATCAGGTTGTCGACCTCAGATAACATTTCATCAGACATCAGGTCTTGGAACACAAGCTAAGCTCTAATTTAATAGAATCAGATGTTTGACGCTCCAAAAATGAGGGTGACATTCCAAGATTATAGATTTTTTGTTAAATTTTCCTTAGACATCAGGTCATTGACCACAAATTTTTGTGAACATTTTTCAATTCAACAAAGATTTTCATTGGATGTTGCCAACCAAAAATGTACTGTCATTCTAGTTTTGGCTTAGGGGTAATGCTAGCTAGTAGCTGTTGAGGTGGTAGGCACTTCTTGGTCTCAGGCGGGAGACAGCGAGCGCGGATGTAGGCTACCTTCATAGGCAGCGCAGACGGACGTGATTCTCAAAGAGCTTTATAAAGCTTTTTGGATTCTTTGATCGCCTCCGCGCCTTTCAAAAGAATACCCTGTTAATCTCTAAAACCTACCTCTTCATTCGCTTCACCTTCTCCTACATTTATCTCACTTCGTACGTTCGATTCCTTTCAAATTTTCCTCTACATTCGCATCGGTAGAAATTTGTAAAATCCAGCGAAGAAACCCATCTGCGCATGCGCGGTGTCTCTCGCCTGAGACCAAGAAGCGCCTACCTGTTGAGGTATGTTGCAACTAACTTGTGATCGATTGCAACTTCATATTGATTCTGAACACATTGACTTGAGGTAAGCATGTGGTCTTAGAAGATGCACCTAGAAAACTCATTTTGATTGCTGTTCATTGATCAATGACATCTTGCAATAGATCACAACTTTTATGCAACATTCCGTTTTGATGGAAAGCTGTGCATTTCTTGAGAGGAGGTTATCCACATCCAATAAGATTTTTAATGCTTTTTAAAAGCAAGCTTTAATAAATGAAGCCTATGAGCACGAGCTCGACCAAGCAATTGGTATGAACTTACTTGCATTTCCTGAGAAGGAACCATTGAATCATGTTGAAATAAAAAGAAAGTGTACATGTATTCTAAATTCCAACTTGAAACCAGAAACTTTTTCAAACGCTTAGCATATATTTCTTTCATAAGCATTTTTACTTTAGTCAATAGTAACTTCTCACAAATTTTATGATAGGTTTTTGTGAAAATTCCCAGTTTTACAGTAGATGGTATTAAGTTTGTAAGAAGTTTGTTTCCGGACAGAATGGAGCTCAGAAA
>BQKZ01001136.1:71670-86177 GCA_036244855.1 Temnopleurus reevesii | reverse complement strand
TTGAATTTAGTTGAAGAAGTCACTCAATGAACGAAAGTCTATTTTCACGAGAATGCCTAAATATCATGAAAGCTAGTTATCATGTTCTTGATATTTTCCTATCTTAAAAAAAAAATTGACACACATATACCTATGCAGTATAATAAACAGATCAAGAAATTATAAACGTTAGGCAGTCTTTTATGCCAGTCCCACATATCGGACTTCGTGTTTGGTTGATTGATCGACCTTACCATGCTTACGAAATTACTTAGTTTATTTAATAAAAAAAATGTAATTTACTTTAAAATTCTAATGACCACACTTACCTGACAAATTCTTCACGGCGATCAAACCTAGCTTCATTAACCAATTGGCCAAATTTCTGTCAAATATCGTCTATTTGTGTAGATATTCTCGGCTACATGTGTAATTTGCAATGCTACACAATCGTACACGCTTATCGATGACGTCACTCATTCTTGCTTCTTTTTTTTTTTGGGGGGGGGGGGCTCATTCCGTAAATAAAGCAAAGCATATTTTATGGGCATGCTACACTATCTCAGTCGGGGCTTGTTCATCTGATGATAGAGACCGTGGCCCCGAGAGAGAGAGAGAGAGAGAGAGAGAGAGAGAGAGAGGGGGTGCAGCCCTCACATTAGCATGTAATACAAGCAAGCCTATTATGTTAAAAGAAGAAGAAGAAGAAGAAGGAGAAGGAGAAGATGAAGAGGAGGAGGTGGAGGAAAAAGAAGGAGAAGGAGAAGAAGAAGAAGAGGAGGAGGAAGAAGGGGGGGGGAGGAGTAAAAGAAGACAGAAAAGAACTTCAGAGAAATTAAGATAAAGAAGAAGAAATAGAATATCAGAAGTAGAAACAAAAATCAAGAGTAGAAGAAAAGAAAGAGTTGGCAAATAAAGCCTCTCCCAAAGGTCTTATGTGCTTGTGATAAAATATCATCGCTCGACATGAAAGAAGTTTGGAAAAAAAGCTGAAATGCTCAAAAACATTAATCTTTATATTGAATTTCTATTGAAAACATATGATAAAGACACTTTCCATGCAGCCAAAAATTCTGAATTTAGATTAAAGTCTGAACTCGCACACCCCTGATAATTATGGTAGGCCCATTTGTTGATGCTAGACATCAAAAGTATCCCCCCCCCCCCCCGAAGTTGACTTGTATTTTTCTCTGACATGGAGATTTGATCATGTTAGTCGCCAATATAAACATAAACATGGGGAGACCAGGGGCGAATCCAGGATTTTTTACAGGGGGGGGGGCAGAGGGGGTGCGTGGCACATGAGTCGACTTTTTCTACAAAAAAAATGAAAATTAAATATTCTTAAATGCGATTTTCTGGCATCTAAGACCATATCTAAAAAAAAAAAAACAAAACAAAAAACAAAGTGAGTGATATACGGCCTAATTCCCTTTCGTTTTCCCTTTTTTCTTTCATTTTTTGGGCGAAAAATAAGGGGGGTGCCTGCGTCGGGACGCCCCCCCCCCCCGGGTACGCGTTCGGAGAGGGATCTAACCGGGCCACGTAAAATTCATCATTCTGACTCTGAAATAGAACAATTTGTAGCCAAAATCAAAACTCTGACACCTGGTGAATGTCTATCCATAGGGCGCTGGCGCCCGAAATCGGCATGGAGTTAAAAAAAACTTAATCCTCTTTTTAAGAAGAATATTTTTAATGAAGGCGGCCTAGTAACAAGTTTGACAATAATGTTACTCAATTTCCTTGTTAGCTCATGTATAATAACCATTATATTATAATACAAGTTAAGCATTTTAAAAGTCACAGAGGTGTTTTTCTAAGCTCCCGTCAAGCATCACCAAGAATAAAAGACTATTTCTGCCTCAGAAAATCTTGCTTTGATTAAAAGCAGAAAAATCAGACTAACAGATCAAGTTTGAAGTGAAGCGAATCCAACAAGAAATAAGTAAGATATGAATATTTCAATGATTGAACACTGTTTTTCATAAATCACTGTACGGCATTCGTCATAACATGTGATTTTCAGTCACGTGTCATGACGTATTTCATGCCCTTCCTGTCAGTAAACTCATTGGCCCGTATTCCGATAGCGAGGTTTAAGTTAACCCTGGTCTAAATCTGTGGTTTAAGTATGGGTAGCCAAAAGTGCCAAAATTTCATTTACAATGTATAATTCTTATGTTAACTGCTCTCTCTTTCCATGCTCTCATAATGTAGAAAGCTATTGAAGTTTTTATTCCGAGACAGTTTTAAATACGATGAGTGTCTAATAAGCTGGCAAATTAAACATAAGACTGTTATAGATTCAAGCCTCTTTTGGCTTCCCATACTTAAACCACATATTTAAACTCTAGTTTAAGTTAAACCTGACATCAGAATACGGGCCATAATATCTTATTGTTTTTAAGAATCCGTCTTAATCGATGAATGCTTACCTTTTTTAATCTTCAAAAGGTTAAATCAATAAATGTATATATCAACAAAAAAACTTCCCTTTTTGAAAGAAAAAATAAATGATATACATAATAATCTGTTCACAGAGATGTGCATGATGTACGTCATATTTCACATGACCCATCTTTGCTGATTGGCTGATTGAAAAATAATGTTTGCGTTATGACGTTGAAATAATAATATTCATAACTTTCTTCTTTATCGCTTCAAACTCTTTTTTTTATCTGTTAGTCTGATTTTCTACTTTTAATCTCCGCAAGATTTTTCTTGGGCTTACCCAGTATTTAAGTTAATCATGCTGTTTGTGTATTCTTCGAATTTATACAGATGAGTAAATTGTAGGCAATAAAAGAATAATATTACTTTGTTCGATTTTGGGTAAATGTTTTGAAGCTTATCTTTTCTATATTTTTAGGATTGATAATATGAATTCGCAGACTGGTCGAATAGCAAACATGCATTGTCATTTACATTATCGCCAAAACAGCACTTGAAATATATGTATTGGCACAAAGTAGAATTTGCTCATTTTCTGCTTAATTTTCATCCTTAAAATAGACCCTTGTAAACAATGACATTTTTTACTTTTGTGTGTGTGCATGCTTACTCATACATAACACTTTGGATCATGTTGATTTTGACATGTAAGAATAAACTACTCCTTTTGAATTACATTGCTGAAATTCCCTGAAGAATTGGGAAGTTACTCTCTTGTTGTGTTTGTATTATTGCAAATTTTGTAAATATTCCCTTCCCCCAAAATACTCATTCTTTTAATTTTGCTGATTTACCACTCACATGACACACAAGTTTAAAAAGAGATCCAATCAAATGGACATCATTTTGAATAAAACAAACAACCAATAACGTTTTTATGAAAACACAATTTCATTTCAAGATATGTACAAATTGACATACAGTATATGCAAATATTAACATCAAACACAATGCAGATTTTTTTATATGTACCTTCATATGTTAATACCTTCAAACGGGAAGTACGACTTCAAATGGCACAACTCGGCCCTGGATAGCCCAAATTTATCATTGTACATTTGTTGGATTGCTGCAAAAAAATATACTGACCAAAATTTGAAAATGAAATGAAGCTCAAGTTAAATTGTTAGAATTCACTTTCTGCAGCAATCATTGAACACAAGTACAATATCAAAATAAATGGGCCGAATTATCCAGGGTATTGGCTGAGCTGTCCAAGGCCGAGATTGACGGAGGCCAAGTTATCTGGACCTTATTGACTCCAAAGTTCAAATATATTGACTTGATGAAGAAAGACATCATCATAATATGTACCGGTATCTTATGATATTATGATATCTAACGATATCATCAGATGAATTACCATACTTGTAATATCAGGCTTTAATATGTGTGGAAAAAAACTTTGGCTTGAGAAATTTAAAATGAATGATTAAAATATTAATTGATAATCTGAAGTTTTTCATCTGATCTTCATCTTCTCTCTGCATCAAATACATATAAATAAAATAACTTAATAAGATAAAAACGTAACAATCACCATGACAGTTAGTTGCCGTTGGATGCTACAACACAAACTTTGCAGCCTCGTCATGGCATGTTTTGGACACACTATTCACTTTCTTTGAGTAAAATTAAGAATTTCAGATTATAGCAGTCTAATTCAAACTAGAGCTGCAATTAAATACAAAAGTCAAATTATCAAAGTTTTTTTTCAAATCCTCTTCTCTTAACATTTGTTCAACGTTGAATCTATTTCTTCTGTTCCAACAGATATGACAGAGGCAAGAGTGACCGTATGGGACATCTTTCTCAACTGTTCCAGAGTCAACTATGGCTATCTGTAACTACAAGCCCTTCATGCTTGACTCCGTTGCCTCTCCTTGTGCATTTTTTGTTCCAGTAGAATATTCTTCATAAGTTTCTCATCTATCCTCTGTAGAACCCCATACATGTATGAAACATCTTTCAATTGAAGGAGTAAAATAAGGAACTTAAAAAGTTAATTAGGGTCAGAAGTGAGACAGAAAAACCATTGCATCCGTCTTGACAGTTGGTCGCCATTGAATGCCATAACACAAACTTTGAGTATCTGTGCAGTTTGTTTTTTATAGAAAAGATGTACACTCCATTCACCTTCTTAGAGCAAAATTAAGAATTTAAGATTTTAGCAGTTCATTGTGAGCTACAGAGCTCTTCAGCTAAATGTAATACACTATTCTAAATTGCTCCAGGGTCAACTGTGGCTATCTGTAACTGCAGACCTTTCATGATGGCTTTCAGAGTTTGTTGCGTCTCCTTGTGCATCTTTTGTTCCAGAAGAATATTCTTCATAAGTTTCTCATTCCTGCATTGCGCTCTCCAAACCCTCATACGTAGTGTTTTGCGATCTCTCAACAGTTTCTTCACCTGTTCTTCACTCTTGAGCAGCTTCTTCTTCAACTCCTGATCGTCTGGTGCATCACACTCGTAATCATGGTCAAGGAGTGGCGGATCAATAGATACCCTAGTGTACATGAGAAAGAGATGAATAGAATTCCATGAATGGATGGCCCATATGGTGTCATAACAAAGGACAGGGGGTGTTGTTCAAAAGGTACAGTTGATCACAAGTTGCAGTTGATCGGAACGTGCCAATCATAATCATTGTTTCATACTCGTCTTGTAAAATGCGCTTACCGTGCGCGAATGAAAATGCGTGTTACAACTTGCAAATTTGCTGTTGATTTTGAACAACATCTCTTAAGACTGATAAATACGCAGGTACACAAAATGAAATGAAAGATTCAATATACCATTTGAAATTGAAGTGCTTTTAAATGGCACTTCATGTACTCCTATGTAAAGGTTTCGTCTTATAATAATATATTCAACATAAAATGAAAATGGTCTTGGTCATAAAATGTGACATCTTTGTAGAGCATACAGAAAAAAATAAGCATAACACCAACCTGTAAGGTAACTTATTAAAGACACTGTGTAAAATTGTGATCGAGCAATTTAAAAAATTCTTGAATCAAGCTGTCTGTGCTATTTGATCATATTCAGATGAAAAATGATCAACATGTCTGTGAAAATTGATTAAAAGGTGTAGTACTGGTAATTCAGGTTGAAACATGGATTTTAGATTTCAATTCCAATATGATTTGAAACATGTTTAACAAACAATACTGAGTTTAGTTCACATTTTTACTCTTTTTCTTTGTCACAAAACAAAGGTTACTATTGTAAAAGGGAATTATAGAAGACTTTTCAGAGGTAACATGCAGAGTGTTTTAAAGGATTCTTAACATAAGGTAATTTTAATCACTATGATTTTCATGTAAGTATGCCACAAACAAGTAAAACAAAATACATTACAACAAAATACATTACACGATAGTTGGGATAAAAAAAAAACGCTTGTAATTCATGGAGCAGGAAATTGCTTTATATAACGGCATTGAAAAATAATAATAGTTCCAATTAACATAATTATGAGGATTGGGCACCAGAATATGATAAAATTGTTCTATTCATTTATCTATTGATCACTTTAGCTTTCTATTTACTTATTCATTCATTCAGTATAAGAAAAAAGGTGTTTCCACATGACACTGATAGCAGGATTAGAATACAATGTTTTCATCTTAGTCCTGTTTTTGAGATATCAAAAAAGCAAGAACAGAAGTACCTTTTACGTTTAGTTGGAGAGAATTTCACCCTGATATCACCAGCAGCTTTTGCTCCACTTCCTGCTTTAGCAACCGACTTCTTGTTCCGAGGAGTAACTGCAGAATTTGTTGGCGACTTGTCAGAAGAGGGGGTCTTGGCTGCTTTCGTTGGTGATTTGGCAGTCCGAGGCGTAACGGCTGCTTTTTTCTGTGATTTCTTAGTCTTGGGGGTAACAGCCGATTTCATTTGTGACTTGCTTGACTTGCTTGTGCTAGCAACATCTTTGTCTTTAGGGGAAACTGTGCTTGTACTTGACTTAGATTTTGATTGCTTTCCAGCTCCTTTGGAATGTGTACCCTTTCCAACTCTAGGACTTTTTCTTCCATCTGTAGCTGGGTCGCTATTCTCAGCAGGTTGTTTCCTCTTCTTTGCTTTCGAGGGTTTGGGTTTCTCCTTAGCTTTACCAATGCTTCTTGTTGCCATTCTCTGTGGTGGAGTAACGGTATAACGTGAAGGTAGGTAAGTGATCTTCCGAGGGACGTGATCAACGCTTTTCTCAGATTCTGCTCCATCAGTCTTAATCGACTGAGAAGCATTTTGAGATGGAACTGAAGGTATTACAGTCACAGATGGAGTTCCAGAGTGATGATGTTGCTCCACGTATATAGTCACAACATTTTCATCGCCAACTGAAGGAGTGTTTACTTTTGCTGCCATTTTGATTCTTTAAATTTGAAGTCCCCAAGGAGTATTGATGCCGCCAACACCTTTCATCTGAAATAGAGTATAAGACAAAAAAAGTAAATGCAACTGTCCAAAATTGATCACATATCAAACTCCAAACATCAATGGCAAGAACAAGCAATACATGTATATCACAAGAAGTTGAATTTGTAAATCAATTTACAATAATTTGTGAATTTGTCCAATAAACCAGGAAAATAAATAACCGTTAACAGGCTCAAATTTGCTGAGATTTCATACATTTTGCCTATTTCTTTTAAAGTACTCATATTTATTTCTGGGTAATTCTGAGTAAGTAGCACTCAAAACATCAGTACAACAAGTTTTGTTAGCCCACCAGTGCTCCACAGTACGGAAGCGCTTTAGTCCCCAGCTTGATTTAATTACAAAATGACCACTACTCCTTAAAGAATTTGTCCACAGATAATCCTGGCTAACTGAAATTAATCTATTGGAAGCAGTGCAGATCATAAATGAAATTAACAACTACGCCTAAACATTCTTACATTAAGTACATATTTATCATTATCCTTTATTCTTCAACAGGGCCAGTATAATACAATTTTCCCTGGCCAATTATAAGTGTTTTTTTTTCTCTACCCATTGCACCAGCGGGGAATCAACTGAAAAACATCAGAAATATTCAGACTGCCCAGACAGGAAAACAACAACACAAAAAGTTTATAGTGAACAGTTTTTAATTGTTTCGTTTCAATATGGCTTCAAGGCTCAAATATTCTCTTGCTTGCGACCTGTTATGTGCTTTCAGGGAATAATTTTCCTGGATTCTGGAATCACATCGCAATTTGCTATGCATTTTAGCAGAATTGCTATCCAAAATATATTTTGTGGAGCAACTTTTTCGCATAGAACTGTACAGTAAAGAATTTGAAAAGTTTCCTCAATGTCAAGAAAAACTGCTAATCGAATGTGAAAAGTAAAATTATTCCCTGGCTTTTGTGACATTATCAGGCTTTTTCTGTAAGTTTGTAACTAGTCAACTGAAATAAAAACTGATTTTGGAAGTGAACGAACAAGAGCAGTGAAGATGTTGACATTTGGTTGACCTTTATTTATGCCTAGTCATGCTAGTCCCTAAGAAGATAAGACTAAGTAAAAGTTACTTCCAGTCAACTGTGATGAAACTGAAAGAAATAGGAAACTCAATCCAAATTGGCAAAAATTGTCTGTATGAATATATAACATTATACTTATAGGCAGCCTTAAATATATGATAACATGAGACTTGCCCTTGCTCAGCATGCACTTACGTCTTTTTGAGCCTGCAGCTGTCCCAGCTTCCCGGGTGGTGAAGGAGCTGAGATGGGCTCAGAATTAGAATCCCATTGGCATTATTACGAGCTAGCGAAGGAAGCTGGTGCAGCTGCGGGTCTACCAAGGCGTAAGCGCGGGGTGGCTTCGGGGGAGGGCAAGGCTGATATTCGGTGTAGGCCTAGCTAGGCTAGGGCCGGAATGCGATTGCAGTCATGTTTTAAAGAAAAATGAAAGGTCTTTAGACGCTGGAAATCGGAATGAGTACTTCTCATGAATATGAATTGCACTGAATGTCTAAAAATTTCTTTCTAAGGAGAATAACAAACGCAAAATATCTTGATTATAAATTGTCTTGTTGAAAGAAAAAAATATTTCTTACCCGCAATCTCAAAGTCAGCTTTACGGTCTTGCCTAGCGGACAAAATGAAAATAAAAAAGAAGCAACAAGGGTGAAGTAGAGGAGTAGGGAACGGCGATGAGGCGATCGAGGGGAGGAGGGGAGGTGGGGAGGTGGGGAGGAGAAAGAATGGGAACCTTGCAGGGTTGGGGAGTAGGAGGAACTGGACGAGGCGAAAAATTTGAATCTGAAACTATTATTGATTATATTCAATAAGGAAGATCGGCCGGGATGGAGATCCAGTTGGCCTTGGTTCCCCTACCATAATTATCCCTCATCCCTAAACAAACTTTTTCAAAGGAATAAAATACAATCGGAAATTCACAATTGAATTAAACTCAATTAAGTTGTAATTTCAGCGTAAAGAATTATAGATAATCAGAAACATTTTGCAAGATCTCTCATTCAATTTGCTTCAGACTGAGACACTCGGGTTAAGCATGTCCGTATGATAATTCCTTTCCAAGTTTTTCTAGACGAGGTAACGAGACGTAACGACCACTTTCGTAATAAATGTATTGCCCCAATATGAATTATTTATTTAGCTGTCAGAAAATAATGAAAATACAACACTCAGAATGCCACTTGCATACATTAGCGTTGCTAGGTTGGACAAACATTGTAGCTTGACCAACCTATATAGCAACAACCATTACATGCTTTCCCCATTCCTTTTATTGAAATACGACTATTCTAAATCAGGTGAACAAATATTTTGTCATTGTGCGTTTGACAATAAAGCGTACATACATTTTTTTTTTAAATAATGAATGATTGCTCGTTCAAATTTTTAAGTCCAATTCAATGGAATTTAGGTCAATTCCTAATATTTTTTACGAAATTACGATTAGTAATAGCATTTTTTAACGAATTACTGTATTCCAAAATATTTGTTTTAAGAGCAAAATCCTAATCTTATTTCATTTTTAAATTTCAGAAATCATTTGAAAATACTAAAACCAAATATATTTTAGACGAGGAATCACCATTTTATGATATAGATTGAGAATACAAACAATAAATTAGTTTTTACGAACAGCAAATCAAGTATATTACAAACTTTACAAGCAATAAAATTGTATTATAAAATTACAATTAGTAAAAGTATTTTTAACGAACTATTTCAATATATTTGTTATCAATTAGTTAAGAGCGAAATCTGAGATAAGTGTCAGACAAAATGCTATTCTGTAACAATTTGATGGTTGTCATAAGTCTGATCTTTAGACTGAAAACGGTGTTCAAATATATACGTTTGTTTGTGACTTTCGAGCATTAAGACTAAAGAGCTGTTTTCGTCATTGAACATCAGATAATACGCATGTTTTGTGTGTTAACGATTATACATCATTGTTTCACAAGTGCAAGCGTAGGCTATTCTGAAAATGATTCCGCATTGTGTTAGTAATTAAAAAGATAATAGTAATACGGAAGCATCGATATTACACAACCTTACAAGTATTGCTAAAATTTAGCAACAAGCATTTAAACATCCCTTCGTGCAACAGATTAACGAAGATNAATCGGGAAATAGGGTCGCTATTCATAATCATGAAATAGGGTTGCTATTCATAATCAGGAAATAGGGTCGCTATTCATAAAGGCCATTGTTCATAAGGGTCGCTATTCATAATGGGGAAATAGGGTCGCTATTCATAATCAGGAAGTAGGGTCGTTATTCATAAAGGCCATTGTTCATAAGGGTCGCTATTCATAATGGGGAAATAGGGTCGCCATTCATAATGGGGTAATAGGGTCGCTATTCATACTGGGGAAATAGGTGAATAGAGACCCTCTTCCTCTATTATGAATAGCGACCCCATTCTCTGATTATGAACAGCGACCCTCTTCTTCTATTATGAATAGCGACCCCACTTTATGATTATGAATAGCGACCCTCTTCTTCTATTATGAATAACGACCCCATTTTATGATTATGAATAGCGACCCTCTTCTCTGATTATGATTAGTGACCCTTATGAATATTGATTCTTATGAATAACGACCCTCTTCTTCAATTAGGAATAGCAACCCTTATGAATAATGACCTTTATGAATAGCGAACCTCTTTTTGTTTTATGAATAGGGACCCTAATTTGGTATTATGAATAGCGACCCTTTTTCCGTATTATGAATAGTGACCCTTATGAATAATTTTTCGCTATGAATAGCGATCCTTATGAACAATTGCCCTTATGAATAGCGACCATTATGAGTTATTATGAATAGCGGTCGGAGTCCTTATGAATAATTTTTTGTTATGAATAGCGGTCCTTATGAATAGCAAGCGGACCCCGGCTGGACAAACATTGTATCTTGACCAACCTAGCAATAACCATTACATGTTTTTTGTATTCCTTCTATTGAAATACGATTATTTTATATCAGGTGAACAAATATTTTGTCATTGTGCGTTTGACAAAGAAGTATGCATAAATTTTGAACTCTCAATGGATGGGATTTTGGACATTTTGGACCCAGTAAACAACTTCATTCACGTCTTCAAAATAGGTTCATGAACAGAAAATGAGGTAGGTTCCTTTTACAGTGCATGCGCGCACTTTTTTTTTTTTTTTTGGGGGGGGGGGGGGGGGTTGGGGGCAAGGGCCCCCCCCCCCCCCCCTCCCCCGTTCAATGGTAGGGACGCCAAAATTGTATGTAATACTGACGGGCGCCAAACTTGGTGATTTAAAAAAAATGAAGTTAAGACTTTTTTTCTCCTTTACTTTGTCAAAAATCTTAAGTTCTGCTCATATGCAATGTTTACACTACTGAGGGAGCTACGTATATCGAAAGGGTCACAAGTCGAGCGCAGAATCATGGGTACCTCCACGGACAGATTTATGAAGCACATCCCATGTCAGTCAATTATATGCGATTTAGCATTTGGGGTTTGTGACCCAGTACTGTTGTAACCCAAGAAGTAAAATTTCGTGCCCCGCGAAGTTTGCAACCCAAGCCGACTCAGGAACCAGTTGCACAAAATGATCTTACTGTGGCTAAGTCCGCTTATCCGCTTGCCTATATATTTCTCAAATTTCCTTGCCAAATTAGTGGATAGCCATGCATTTACCAATTGATAACAAATACTCGAGAGCTGTCTTATCTTTTTAGCAAAATTACGTTATATCTGTAATAATGAACCATTGCTCGTTCAAATTTTAACGTCCAATTCAGTGGGATTTAGGTCAATTCCTAATATATAGACGAAATTACGATTAGTAATAGCATTTTTTAACGAANTAACAAACGCAAAATATCTTGATTATAAATTGTCTTGTTGAAAGAAAAAAATATTTCTTACCCGCAATCTCAAAGTCAGCTTTACGGTCTTGCCTAGCGGACAAAATGAAAATAAAAAAGAAGCAACAAGGGTGAAGTAGAGGAGTAGGGAACGGCGATGAGGCGATCGAGGGGAGGAGGGGAGGTGGGGAGGTGGGGAGGAGAAAGAATGGGAACCTTGCAGGGTTGGGGAGTAGGAGGAACTGGACGAGGCGAAAAATTTGAATCTGAAACTATTATTGATTATATTCAATAAGGAAGATCGGCCGGGATGGAGATCCAGTTGGCCTTGGTTCCCCTACCATAATTATCCCTCATCCCTAAACAAACTTTTTCAAAGGAATAAAATACAATCGGAAATTCACAATTGAATTAAACTCAATTAAGTTGTAATTTCAGCGTAAAGAATTATAGTTAATCAGAAACATTTTGCAAGATCTCTCATTCAATTTGCTTCA
Organism: Temnopleurus reevesii; assembly: GCA_036244855.1. Taxonomy (NCBI): domain Eukaryota; kingdom Metazoa; phylum Echinodermata; class Echinoidea; order Temnopleuroida; family Temnopleuridae; genus Temnopleurus; species Temnopleurus reevesii. The sequence goes on along the minus strand of BQKZ01001136.1, from coordinate 73,934 downwards.
GACTGAGACACTCGGGTTAAGCATGTCCGTATGATAATTCCTTTCCAAGTTTTTCTAGACGAGGTAACGAGACGTAACGACCACTTTCGTAATAAATGTATTGCCCCAATATGAATTATTTATTTAGCTGTCAGAAAATAATGAAAATACAACACTCAGAATGCCACTTGCATACATTAGCGTTGCTAGGTTGGACAAACATTGTAGCTTGACCAACCTATATAGCAACAACCATTACATGCTTTCCCCATTCCTTTTATTGAAATACGACTATTCTAAATCAGGTGAACAAATATTTTGTCATTGTGCGTTTGACAATAAAGCGTACATACATTTTTTTTTTAAATAATGAATGATTGCTCGTTCAAATTTTTAAGTCCAATTCAATGGAATTTAGGTCAATTCCTAATATTTTTTACGAAATTACGATTAGTAATAGCATTTTTTAACGAATTACTGTATTCCAAAATATTTGTTTTAAGAGCAAAATCCTAATCTTATTTCATTTTTAAATTTCAGAAATCATTTGAAAATACTAAAACCAAATATATTTTAGACGAGGAATCACCATTTTATGATATAGATTGAGAATACAAACAATAAATTAGTTTTTACGAACAGCAAATCAAGTATATTACAAACTTTACAAGCAATAAAATAGTATAACAAAATTACAACTAATAATATTTTTAACGAACTATTTCAATCTATTTGTTATCAATTACGATAGTTAAGAGCGAAATCTGAGACAAGTGTCAGAGAAAATTTTATTCTGTAACAATTTGATGGTTGTCATAAGTCTGATCTTTAGACTGAAAACGGTGTTCAAATATATACGTTTGTTTGTGACTTTCGAGCATTAAGACTAAAGAGCTGTTTTCGTCATTGAACATCAGATAATTTTAAGTGTTAACGATTATACATCATTGTTTCACAAGTGCAAGCGTAGGCTATTCTGAAAATGATTCCGCATTGTGTTAGTAATTAAAAAGATAATAGTAATACGGAAGCATCGATATTACACAACCTTACAAGTATTGCTAAAATTTAGCAACAAGCATTTAAACATCCCTTCGTGCAACAGATTAACGAAGATCATTGACAAATCGATGGTAAAGGATAAAGCTAGGCTGACACTTTCAGAACTCTTGGTCCCGATTTTGTCGTGGCAAGTCGTTTCCATTTTGGGACACAAACTGATTCACGACGAATTCGCGAATGGTTCACGAATGCGTGCCCAGCGATGCCCACATTGACACGAACTGACATGACGAGTTTACGCACATCTTGCACATAGTTTACGAACTTCCCGCATTTGCACGACGAGTTTCTGCAATACGGACGGTGTCGTGATTTTACCGTGTCTCCAGGCATCGACATGACTGGGGGCTATTTGTGGCAGTTCATGACAGTCGTGGCATGGCACACGCTGTCACCCACTGGCAAGCATCTCCTCGCATTGCTCCGATGAGTTCACGAAGAGTTTGCGCACAGTTCATGACCCGGTCTCGAAAATTTGTCGTGTGGTTTGTCGTGACAAATATTTTGAACATTTCAAAATTCTCGTCCCATAACATGGCACGCTGTCACGCAACTTTCCGTACACTTCATCCCAGTTTAAGACCCGGTCATATAGAGCCCCGGAAGCAACACGATTCAACACGACTCTTTGTTCAGTTCACAGCTGCCTGCGACTAAAGCGATGAATCGTGTTGGTTCCGGGGCTCTATATGTTACCGGGGCATTCCGATTTTTTTCTCCGCACTGACACGACCCGAGTCATGCCAATGGTGCCACGGTCATGCAAATGGCAGTCTGGCATAAGTTTAAGCACCATCCTCTCACAATCTTGTCTCGGCTTTGCGCGATAGCCCCAGAAATAAAAGTCTAGCGTTCGGCCTGCGTCCCGGGTCACCAACTTTGCGTCGGAGCTCCCGAACTTCACATGCGAACAAACATGCGATAACCTTTTCAGGGGCATATCCATAGTACAGTCTAACCTCGTTATAACGAGGTCGTTGGGACCAGAGGAATTACCTCTTTATACTGAAACCTTGTTATATCACGGTCAAAATACAATAAAATACAAAGAGATGGGTCCAGGAGAGTTACCTTGTTATAACGAGAGCTCGTTATATCAGTGCTCTTTATAACGAGGTTTGACTGTATATACCTCATTCCCAAGAGGTGGTTTGGGATGCCAAGATATATAGAGATCGACGAGGAAGAAAAAGCCCGGGCTCGCGAGGGTGTGCCCCCCCCCC